>JAUZST010007411.1:0-14201 GCA_034779995.1 Parotocinclus haroldoi | reverse complement strand
ATAAATTCTTCAAACGTTGACTGGAATTTAGTAAGAACTTGTTTTTTACAGTATTATGCTTCGCATGCTGAGTATCTTTATATTGTGTTGTAGATCGTTTCGAAAAACTTGTTTGCAAATTTATTTTTCAATGAACAAAGTTTGTAAGCAACAATAGTTCTTGTTTGTACGTTAACTATAAGTGTAAATCACACAATAAAGGTTTAATAAACATTTAATATGTTACATAAATTATAGCACATTCCATCTTGTAACATAGGGCATGTTCGTTTAATCTATTAGGACCAAAACGATCACGTCCCGATGTGGTTAACTGGTTTTTAAAAATGCCATTATTTGTTTTATCATTTCTTGACCCTGTGAGGCCCACACTCATTTCCAAACGCCAGCAGAGAGGTTAGGCTTGTGTTGTACTTTGTAACAAGAAATACCTGTATGCCAAACAATAAACAGGGATATCAGAGTGTTTGATCCAGATTTATAAACTTAATACAGTCCTGAACGAGGCTCTGTGTTTGTTCAGTCTGCTCCAGAAATAACACGGGTGATTGTAGCTTTTGAACGTACCTGGATTTATAACCTCTTCCAGCTCCATGTGTGCTAAAATCAGATACGAGAACAGACATAAACACAAACATTTTGTGAGTTCAACTGGACCCAGACTGGGTAAACAGCAACAGCTTAATCTTTAAAAGGAGGCATATTGTGTAAAACGCAATTCCTAGGTGCTTCTACACACACTTTTTGGGGATGTGGCAAACCACAAACTCTGAAATCTGACAACCTACTTGTCTTCTGTGGGCTGTTTGGGTCCGAAAATTTGGGATTCAACACGTCGTTCAGATTTGGCTCCGTTTTCGTCGTCAAAAAACCAGCTCATTAGCTTAGCATAATCCCACCCAGTCCCTCAGTTGTTTTTCTCCGCTGTCATCGTGTTGAAACGGAGTATTAAAAGATTCATATGCCTTAATATGACGCTCAAATTAATCTTATGATATAACTGAATGATTAAGGGATCGATTTCAGACCTAAATCCTGTGAATCCCTGGATAAGACTTAAAGGTGCTGTTTAGACAGGGTGAGAAAGAGCTGTGGTGTTCGATCCTTATATGATTATTAATTATATTAATAAAAGATCTTGAATGGGTCATAAAATGGTTTACTGTTTACCATAAGCATGTTTTAAAGGTGAAAATTCCCATATACACTACATGGCCATAAGTATTTAGATGCCCATTCTAATGATTTTCCAAAACCAGCAAGCGACCCTGAACCTGAACTGATGTGGAAAGTCGGGGATCAAAATGGAACCCAACAATGAATCCTAATCCTCACTATTTTGGTTCTTAAAACAAACACTGCAGTAAAAGTACTTTTTCTGTCCGTATTTGGAACTTTAACCTCGTACCTTAAAGCAAACCTTCTGGTGCTTTAGTTTTCCAAACAATTAATGCACACACACACACACACACACCAGTCTCTCTCACCTTCTGCCTCTGCATCGTCGTCCTTTTCTGTCAGGACTGAGGAAATAAAGCGACATTTCAATGCAACGTTCAGCTTCAACGTCACAATAATCACAAGAATCAGTTACTGCACTCACCCACGGTCCGAACTCGAACCTCTTCGTCTGCTTCACCATCATCATCTGTCACATCAAACCACAAGCAAATAGAATTGAAAACATCAGTCAGTGAACCAGTTTATAAAGTCACAGATGAGAGAGAATATACAGATAACAAAGAAGTACTACTTTCAATAGGACACTTACAAACACAATTTACAGCTTGGTACAAATAAGTAAAGTCATCCAGGCAAACACAAGGAACTTGCACAAACAAAGTCTCTAAACACATCAACCGAGTTACAACAGTCTCTAGTCCAAAATGGGAGATAACGAGCTCAAGCATGTGAATCGGGGTTGCCAGATCTCACAGCAGTAACATGCAACTACAACGTGAGAGAATGACAAGTTAATAATAAAAAATAACATTACATATTTGAATGGTAACTTTAGAGGTTAAACATAACCATCGTGCAGGGATTTTGGAGAGAGAAAGGGGATCAGGAAGCCCCAAATAAGCAACTTCACTTTAGAAACGATGCCCAAAAACCTGCAGTGATCAATATTTGTAAGCGATTTTATAAAGAAATAAACCCAAAATCGCTCAGAGTAGGCGGACCTGGCAACCGTGACACAAATTACGTACTTCTACCCTTAAACTCCCACCTCTGCCCGTGGATCTGCAGCGTTGCTTGTTTGTTGAAGGTCACAGAATCAAGAGTTTACTCAATATTAGAAATTACAATGGAGACGATGTTGTTCTAAAAACATGCATAAGTTGCACAGACATGAACACATACAATGTGTTTTTTGATTAATTGTTTACTTTTAGTCATTTTTTCGGAGCAATGAATTTCTGCGTCTGCGTTTGGGGGCGAGGCTAAAGTGATTACTGATGATTAAAACGTTAAGAAAGATGGGAATTTCTGTTTACAGAATCCAAGCGATGTTTTAAAGTGATTCAGCTAAAGCTGAAATGTGTCCGTTGGTCTGTTTTTATAGGTAAGTGTAAGAAACCAGGCCCAGCCGTCTTTGAGGTGAGTTTGTGATGCAGAACAGGAGATTTTAAGCTTCCGCTACACGTTACTGTACCGAGAGTTATTTATGTTCCTGTGAGCGAATACACAAAAAACACAAAACTCACCATCAAAGCCTCTCTCTGAGACTTCCTCGTCTGTAGAGCAGGAAAGAATCAAAATCAGAGCTTTAAGACAAGAACACACTTCTAATGTGGTAGCAGAGTGGATTCTCTCTCACTCCGGACTTAAGAAAACCACACAGACATGAGAAGAACATGCAAACTCCTCACTGGGAGCAGCAAGACTAAACACACACACACACACACACACACACACACACACACACACACACACACACACTCACATCAGACCTCAGGAATTAAACACTGAACCAAAATTGAGAACTCGAAAGAGCCAAAACCTTTCCTGTAAATCGTGAGCTTTGTGCTGCACGTGTGTACATTTTGAATTGAATAAACATCACCTTACCTGTTTCACTTCTCACACAGGATGATCTTTCATTAAAACCTCACACTTTAAATCCTGCCAGCATTCAGGCATTCTCAAAACGAGCATGAACGAAAAAACGATCTGTGCTGCCCCCTAGTGGTGGAACGAAATTACCGTTAAATTAAGTTTAACGTGTTTATTCGGGATTAATCCAGGACTTTTACTTTGCTCCTGTTTCTTATTTATCGCGTTTCTTCTTGCTTCAGTGTTGTTCCAGTGTCTGATGTTCAGTTTACAGAATCCAAGCGATGTTTTAAAATGATTCAGCTAGAGCTGAAATGTTTGTGGTCTTTTTTTAGAGATAAGTGTCAGAAACCACGCCCAGCTGCCAGCTCGTAATTCCAGGCTGATTTGCCACCCTGAGAATGATCTACATTCCTGTGAGAAACGACTGGAAAAGCTGATTTAATAACACAAACTCACCATCGTCTTAATCTGTAAAACGTATCAAGAAATGAATCAGCAAACAGTAAAAACTCTAATCACAGCTTTAAAACTCTTTTCTCTCTCTCTCCGTTATATAATACAAGTCAAACGTTTCAGAACGCGCCCATTTGTTCGGTTTTAAATCACCGCTTAAGTCGATCCCAATAGTTTCCATCGTATAACAAACTGAACTGAAAGAGGTTTGCTACCAAAAAAACTGGGCCATAAAGTACATTTCACAGTTGTGCGTGGTCAGGTGTGCAAATCACGAATTACTGCGGTAACTAAAGTCCCTGCCAAGTAAGTCAAGCAAGTCTTACGAAACGATGAAGCTCCAACTCCGGTTTCCACATTTAAATCAGCCAAAAGACAATGACCGTAAAGAGATTTGAAGAGCCTGTCTTTTTTTAAGCCGCGCCTGCACAGCATGATTATAATCTCTGTGCAGGTTTTTCCTCAAAAACATATATTTGTTCTTTCTAAAGATTTATTTACATTGCAAATTAAAGCCCTCTAGTTTTTTTGTTTTTTTTTGTGCAAGGGCCGGTCTGACTCACCTTCTGCCTCTGCATCGTCGTCCATTAATGCCAAGACTGAGGAAATAAAGCGACATTTCAATCCAACGTTCAGCTTCAACGTCACAAAAATCACAAGAATCAGTTACTGCACTCACCCACGGTCCGAACTCGAACCTCTTCGTCTGCTTCACCATCATCATCTGTCACATCAAACCTCGAGATTAAATACTGAGCAACAGGAACCGGTTACTTTCATATTAGACTGCTGCAACATTATTATTATTATTATCTATATTAAACTACATTTCTGCTATTACTATTATATTATTCTCTATAGTTACTTTGTATTATATTATTATTATTATTATTATTATTATTATATACCTTTAAAATTCACTCTGCATGTTTTATCTTCATTCTGCATGTTTTATAGATGTACAGGGTGAGTCAGAAATCACAAGTCGGTATTTTATTTCAGAAACAAAATGGAAAATGATAGATCTGATACCCCAGTAAGTAATGATGAGGTGAGGGGCGTATCTTTTAGGCTATGGGCACCTAAAAAAATATCTTAAAGCCGTCCATATTGGATCAAGGGTAAGTTTTTCCAGTAAGAATAGGATAGCGTATGGGATATCAAAGAAGATCAGAATTGAATCAGAAATCGATTGGTGCTATCAGATTTGTAATATCTCTCAAAAGCTAACAACAACTTCAAAACTTTTGTTGGTCACAGGTAACTGAAGATGGAACTGACAATTCAGAGGTCGCAGCTGCCATATCATAGCAACAGGCTTTCTTTTTTATTTCTGAAGAATAGCAATCAAATTTTTTTGCATCTTAAAAACTCCTCATACTTCTAGTGAACACAAATTAGTGGCGGAAAGAAACAACAGTAATACTAATATTAATATCCTGTACTGTGCAAAAGTCGTAGGCCACCATATATAACATATTGTTGACAATCCTTTCTTCCACTGATCCCATCCCAATCTTTGGGAGCTTTAGAACTTCTTAAGCTTTTCATTAGATGTTCCACTTCTGAAAAGTGGTTTCTTTGCTTCTATCTTTCAAAAAAAAAACTTTGGATTTGGACTCTAAAAGGATCAATTTGGCAACCAGATGCTGCTATTGCTCAGGGGTAAGGGGAGCTCACACTAAATACTCACCTCTGCAGCCATTAGAAGCTGTTCTTTTAATACTACATAACCATTTCCTAACTGGCCACGGTTGCATTGTAATAACGAGACTGAGAAATAATTATATATGATAATTATATGGCTGGTAAAACAGCTAACTGTGGCTTGAAAGTTTTGCACAGTGCTGTAATTCAGTGCGCTTTACAGGATAGAATCCTGTATAGGAATAAAGCATAATCAAAACCATTTATTCCAAGTCAACTTCCAATCTAACATCGATAATCACAATCAGAAATCATTTCTAAGTAAAAATGTTAGTATTACTATGTGTTATCATACCAAATGAATGTTCTTACCTTCAGTCTCTATGTCCTGAGTCATGTCTTCAGGATCAATTTGACCCTTTTCTATAATTTTTGAATTAAATAATAAAAGAGTGATCAATCTGTTTTCATGTTCTAGCCATTTCCATGTCAGGGTCATACAGAGAGCGGAGCCTATCCCGGAAAATCCTGGGTTTTAAACCGAGCTCATCTCAGTTTGGACGTAATGAAGTTCCACAGGAGATTCAAACCCAAGCCCTTTCCACCAGCCGACTCTTACCATCGTGGGACGATTCATATGCTGCCATTTTGGTGGCCGGTGGCAACCAAACCCAGCCCACCTTCGTGCTAACCTGGGTTTGAGACCTGACCTAGACACATAATTGGCAGTTTGTGAGGAACGGCGGCCAGACTGAGGGGGCCCTTCTTTTTGCCTGCATCAAGTGAATTCTGGGATAGGCTCCAGATCGTCCCCCTACACCCTGACCAGGACAAAGCGAGGATGAAATGAGAATATTTGAAAGGAGCTTCTTACCCTGGAAGAGGCTGTTACCTAATGATTCTCCGTCTGCAAAACAACAGCGGTGAAAGAATACTTTATTATAGAAAAGAAAAAGGAAAATCGACTTTAGATTCTAAAGGAGTTCGATGTCATAAGGCGTTGGGCATCATCAATAGTGTAATAAGGACACTTTCGATGTTATTTATTGACTAACCTTATACGTTTACTATCCTAAACATTTTGGTATAAACCAAATATGGAGCTTGTTACAGTATAAGTGGCAAAATAACATTCAAAAACATCCATTAGTATCCTAGAGCTCTGGTTCTGTCTCTATGTGATCACCAGAGGCTCCTGGGTGTCCCGTGTGTCATGTGATGCAGACCAGATGCGGGTGTCCCACAGGTTGCAGAAAGCGGGTCTGCTCAAATCCGGGTTACTATCTGGTCCTAAAATAAAAATCTCCTCCCTTAAATAAAATTGGCTCTTGTCATGGTTGCCAGGTTCACGTCTTTCTAAGTGATTCAGGCTTATTTTTCCATAAAGTTGTTTACAAATATAGGTCCATTTGTAAGTTGCACGTTTTTGGGACTTGTTGCCTATTTGAGCTCCCTGATCTCTTAATGTATTTCTTTCTTTTCTTTATTTCTTCAGTGCATACTTAAACACAGGTGATTTAGAAACCTTACCTGTATCAGGCTCATCTGCAGCAACGTCCAGCGATGCACAAGATGCTACAAGGAACACACACACAATTAGGGCCTGTGTCCGAAATAGTCTGTTAATTATGTTATATTTCATATCCAGCACTACTGGCTTATAGAAAGGAAACTTATAAATGATTTTTATTACTCATTATTGTGTGACAGTAGATTAAATCATATAAAAACAGCTTTGGCTTTCAGATAATCCCATCTAAGCTCTTTCTAAACTCATGTCAGATTAAGTCCATCTTGACTTAGTCATATGATCATATTTGAATTTTATTAGCCCACGAACTGAACATCTAATAAAATGTCAGGACAAAAAAACTTTCCAAAACTGAAATCATGTTTAGAATTTGATGAAAATGAACCGGGTTATGAATTTTTTAACTTGGGAAATTTTTTCATATCGTCTTTGGATTTGCTGTTTAGATTACATTCATTTATTCAGTTCATCATTCATTATTACTTCTCCAGTGGGAAGTTTTACAAAGCAAATGTTGAAGGTTTCTGTGATTTTTAGCATTTTTGGGCTTTTTTTTGTCTCAAAAACGGTAAAAAAAAAAGGTTTAAAAGCATCCTGTAAGTCTAAATATCAGTCTTTTTTAATAAAATAAATGAAGGGGGTACTTAACTATCACTTTATTATATCAGGTCTGGGAGCTTCACACCTGTTCAGGTTGAAGTGGATCTGCGTTTTTTTTTTTTTCTCAAAAAATTCAAAAGTGAGATTTTTGGAAAACTTTTTCCAGAGCTCTCAGTTTTGAACGGGAATTGATTTTTTTTACTTCAACTGCCCGTGGCTCGGTGGCCACCCCGGCGAGAAGCACCCCTGCTTTTGCCAGAACCCCTCCCAAATAAATAATAAATATACATTTAATCACAAAATCACAAAAGGACACCTTTGAAAACCGAACACATTCGAAATAAATACTGAAAAACTGAAAGCGTGAATAAGTTTCTTCTCTCACCCCTGTGCCATCCTGTGAGTGCCAGTAGGAGCAGCAGATTAACTCCGGCTCTCATTTCAGACCGCAGATCAGGAGGATGGACGAGTGCAGGGAGAGTGTGGTGTTCTGATCCCGGCGCCCTCCCGACCGGGGGTTATTATACACCCCCCTGCGCATCACATGCTGGTTGTGAAGAGGTTGGTACATCCAACTGCCTACCTGCCTGCAGCACAGACGTGCCATTATCTCTCCGCTCAGTCAGCCTCATTGTTCTGGTCAGATGTTCAGCACTGTGCCGCCTGGTGACTGGTGGGCATTTAGAAATGTAAGGGCATGTTTGGGTGCGCAGGGAGGTAGCAAGGCTTAAAAAAAAAAAAAAAAAAAAAAAAAAAAGGCTGTCATTTCCTTTCTGGACTGCTGAGAAATAAATAACGGGCATTGAGACAGGGATCAGAAGGAAGACGAGAAAAGGCAACAGACACAGCTGAGGTCATCAGGTTCAGAGCACATGGGGTGCAAATTAGTGTGGCATCATAACAACAACAAAAATAACAACAACAACAACAATAATCAGAACTCTAATAATACAGTCAGGTGGCAACGGGTCTGAGTCCTAAGGGTGAAGATTTAAATAGCAGCACTTTATAGAAATAAATATCCGAAATACTGGAAAGGTACATGCAGAAGAACCTGCCAAACTCCATGGCACTTTAATATACACACAAAAAGGCCAAACGATGCTCTCGGAAATGTTCTGCAGGAAAAACGCGAGCCCTGGCACTTATGTGGCTGCAGCTTTGGCATGTACCACCTACAAACACGAAATTTGGGATTTGGTTCTGGTTACCCAACAGGCTTGGGTCCCTGAGGTTTCTGGACCCTGAGGTCCCTGGGTGGGCACACGTCCCAGAGTGAATCGATTATGAAACAAAACATTTTTCAACTACAGCCCCTAAAGTTGGCATGCTCTGTCCTGAGCACACCAATATCCATGATGCAAGGCCCTTAGCGGCCCCTGAAGTCCCTGGCAAGGCACACAGGTCTCTGGCCGGGCACCGTAATTAATTTTTTTAAAAATCATCATCAATCATGACATTTCTCAGGCCCAAAAACAAGACCAATAATCTAATGCCACTGGAGTCACCACGAGCCCCGGAGGTCCCAGGCAGGGCATTGGCTGCAATTCAGTCAGTTTTCAAACTGTAGCCATAAAATTCGGCAAGCTTGGTGACTGGTACACCTAGATCCATCACACAGGAACACTACCGCACTGCAATTTCGATTCAAGCAATACTGCCTGTCCAGAATTTTTTGCTTATATTACCAAAAACCGCTTTTTATAATGGTTCTGAATTTAATTTAATGCTCAGTTTTATTCCATAATGCAGATCTCAAACCCCTTCCATTCTAAAAGGCATAAAATAAAAGCACAAACTCCTCCTATTGACAACCTTTTATTGCATGTAAATGAGGACGATTTTAGGAAACATTTTGTCAAAACATGACAGTGAAATTCAAAAGAAACAGAACTGTAGCTCGTTTGTTGGACTGATAAAACAGAGATCAGAAAAACCCTGGGAAACATTACTAGGAATGGTTAGAGCGCAGAAACCCGTTTCATTAACAGTCACGAGATTAACAGTCATAATTATGTCAGTGTGACAGTGCTTCCCTGGCTGGAAAATGGCTCTATCAGTTTATACATTAAAATCAGTTCTTGTTTTATCCTGGTCTGGGGATGTTCAGAGCCCATCCCAGAATAACAGCACACATCTGGACATGGACCATATCTATATCCATGCGACACCTGTCCCAACCGGATGGTACCACCAGGAACCCAAAAAAAGGGACAAAGTGTGGGGAATGTTTTACTGGGAAATGCCAGGTCATGTTGATCTTACTTTGAGAAACTAGTCTAGCGGTTATGGGTTCCGATCCCTCTGTGCTTAGCAGGCACTATTGGGTCTTAGTGCAAAACCGTCGTTCTGAATAGGGGCATCAGCTAAATGCTTGAAGGTAGCACCTACTTAAACACTGCTGCAACCAAAGTGCACCCCTTCATGGTACCAATGCACGCTAACGACCTTGCTGTATTTCAGCAGGATAATGCAAAAAAAAAACCCCAAACTGTTCAGGAATGGTTTGAGAAGCAGGACAAAGAGCTCAAGGTGTTGTCTTGGCCTACAAAAATTCCCCAGATCTCAATCTGGGTCTTAAGACCCTAGTCGCAAGACTAGAGAACTGCTGCTGCACCAACTGAGCACCCTGAGCACTGCTCACAAAAATGAGGGGATATCTCATTAAATGGATACTTTGTGGGTTATTTTGTACTGCTTTACTATATTACTGTTTTGTAGTAAGTTTGCATATTAATACTTTATTAAAGCAATATGGTTTAAATGCCAAATTGGAAACCCAAAAAAAATTTCTCACTGAGTCCCAGGCCAGGGTTCTTCTGAATTAATTAAGCTCCTACACATCTGCACATCTATTGGTCAGTCAGATAAGAGCTGATTTACAAACCATGCACTTTAACCTAGATTTAGAACCAATGCCAAGAACACAGGGTACAAGTCAGTAACACACTCCATAACAGGCACTTAGGGGAAATTTAGACGTGTTTAGAAGGGAGCTGGAAAATGGAGAACAATTTCGTTTCTGTTGTTATTTACCTTTCAATCTTTGTTTGCTGCAGAAAAAGGGGAAAATACTGTAAAAAGAAAAAGGTATTAAAGCAGGCATCTTGCACAGATTTGACTTTCTGTCTCCGTTAAAGCTTTCGTTCGGCTCTCTAGATGTTGGAAAAGACCTGTAAAATTAAAAATACAAATACTTCTTGACTTATTCTTACAGCTAGGGCTGGCTCGATACCATTTTTTATGCCTGATACTGCAAACTTGAATATCTGGTGATACCGATATCAGACCGATAGGCTGCTACCACCTCTTGATGGCTGTTTTACTGAATCATCATCCTTGAGCTTAAAATAACTCCACACAGCAGACATGATGAGCATGCTGCTAACGAACAGTTTTAACTTCCAGCTATTGCTCATGTGACACGTCTGTTTGCAGCGTGTAATCCAAATTGTAGTAAAGCATAAACGTGATAGGAAAGATAAAAGATTAAACTGTTTTTCCCCCCCCATCTGATCTCCGATCTAGTGATTTTATCACATATAGGGCCGATACAGAATATCGGATCGGTACAGCCCTATTTATGATGTAATGAAGGGACCAGAGTCTCAAAGTCTCATCTGTGCGCCGTTTTTCTTTTTCAATGTACAACAAGCTCACACTGAGCACGTCTGCTGCACTGTGTAGTTCAAAAGTAACCTAAAAACCTCCGGAACAGAAACGAGACCTGAGTCACAGCTCAGGGAAGCTTGAAGAAAGCATAGTTTACATCAAGACGTGGCATTAGGTAAAAATCACCTAACAGCGGGTTACACCATGGCTCAAGTAACAATGACTAAGAAATTTCTATTATTAAAAGAGATCTGCCACTGGAATTGAGTCTGTGTACGATTAGCTGTAAAAAAAAAAAAAAAAAATTGGTGACATCAGGAACACTAAATGAAAACGACTGCTCAGAG
The DNA here is from genome assembly GCA_034779995.1 of Parotocinclus haroldoi. Lineage (NCBI taxonomy): Eukaryota > Metazoa > Chordata > Actinopteri > Siluriformes > Loricariidae > Parotocinclus > Parotocinclus haroldoi. The sequence continues at coordinate 2,951 of JAUZST010007411.1, read as the reverse complement.
TCTGTAATTACAGAAGTAGAACATCTCATACACGTACGAGTCCATTTTCAGCAGCATTACTCCAGTGGGATAAACATTAACTGCTTATTACTGAAAGCTCTTCAGCACAGGCCAGACAAAACCCGTCATTCTGTTCGATCACACAAGCACAGAGTCTGTCCACATTCTCAGGGTTATGTAGAAAAAAGGTCAGACTGGGGTGGGACCTGGATTTGCAGTGTTGCAAATCCAACCAAGGGTTCGAACCGAAGCTCCCGAGGAAGTCCAGGCTCTTACCCACCAGTTTGTAAAATAAACTTTCTCTATGAACTTGTAATACTCTGGTGGCTTGGCAGGGCAGGAAGTGGACTTTGGACCAGAAAGCCCAGGGTTCAAAACGAACCAGGGGTCCTTGAGCAACCCACAAATGTTCAGATGCTACGATTCTCTGGATAAGTCTCAGTCATCTAATCACCATGGCATAAAGAATAAAATGTGCAAAAGTCTTAGGACATCTAAGATTAGCTTCAATATATCCTTATTACAGCAATGAGATGATGACTATAGGGTTATTTCTCAGTTTATTTATTACAATACAACCAGAAAGAATAGGAAATTTGTATAGAGCGTACAAAAAAAAAATAAATAAATAAATAAAAAAAAAATCAGTAAACGACGTTTGAAGGCTACAGAGGTAAGTGATTAGTTCCCCTTACACTTGAACAACAACAGCATGTATAACAGTTAACGAAGATCAGTGGAAACGGAGCCAATGGTGGCCAAAGACTTTTGCACAGTAACTGTATATAGTACTTTCAATTCAAGAAAAGTACCTAAGGTGTTAAAAGGGGATGGTTCAGGTCATCTGTGTTAAAGGCATTGTGTTGAAGTTTATACTGCCAACTTGTATGGTGCAGTGTTTCTTTAAAAGCATCACTTAAGAAAAAGTGATTCATCCCGATTTAACAGGATCAAACTGGGACTGATGTGAGTAGTTTTTGTAGCCTCTCACAGTTCAGTGGGAAATGTAATGATAATGTTACCCTGGTTTTTTTTTTAATTAAAATGTGAATATTGATTAAAATAGGCCAAAAATACTGTGAATATCAATACAATACAGGAAAAATATCATTTTTGTATCTTTTAGAAAACTAAGAAGGCAAAACGACAGCGTTTTGTTTTTAAGGCTGCAGTTCTATTTTCTGTCAGCAGATGTCGCTCGAAGAGCCTTCCCTCATGCAGAAGAACATTCGTCGAAAAGAAGCCAGATTTTTATTTCCTATTATAATTCATTAAACTCCATTTTAAAACCACTTTTTTTAGTTAGGAAAGTGTAGTATCAGCAAATGTAACCCTGATATAGATATATATATATATAATCCCGTACACCGTTAACATGTTCTGTTTTTTCATATGAAATCATTTTGCAGTATTTCCCCAAATCCTATAACCAACATTGATCTTGAACTTAAAATTATTCGCCCAATCAGCCTGGGTCTTAAGACAGTTCTCTGATTGTCTATTGTTTGTAAACACACCCATGCCTGCACTACAGCTCCCCCCGCAGGCGGGCATGCAAACCTTCTTGGTCCACTTTATCTGTGTGCCCATTCCAGCGATGCCAGGCCAGAAGCGCAACGTTGCGGGCCGAGATGGCGCTCATTTCCATGGACGAGGCTGCCCAATCGATGGCATTAAGGTAGAAGAGGTTTTGATGGAGGATGAAGGGCGGGGCGCGGCGCTGTGGGGCTCGGTACTCCGGATATGCCAGCCAGCGCTTCTCCAGGACGCGGTCTCGCCACAAGAACAGCGTCTGCAGCTGCTCCTCAGTCAGGGGCTCGGGAGAGAACACCTTCCACACCTTGGCCTGGCCAGCCGAAGCGGACGAATATCCGGACGGGCTCTGGACAGGGTGCACGGCCGAAACGCTAGCAATGCCCAGCTTCTCGTTATCCGTTGTGAAAATGTCTGAGACGAAGAAACTGTCCGGACGACGGGTGGGGTCCAGGTAAGACACGTTGAGAGTGCCGAAAACTAAGGTACTCACCGTCTGGTGGTAGCGCCCCGGGAAGTGCGAGGGTACCGGAGGAGAGAGGCCTGAGAAACTGATATCAGACAGACCCTGATGCAGGGGCGTGGCAACCGCCACAATGTCGTAAAGGGAGTGGGCGGAGCCGGACTCACCAACGTAGTTTAGTTCGTATAAGGTTGAGACGCCACCTAAGGGATCAGAAGAGTGTGTGTGGGGTGTTAAAGGAATAACAGAACCAGTTTTGGTCCCGATTAGAATGGAGACGCTGCACCGTACCCGTTTTTGAGGGTCTGGATTTAAGTGTGATGGATGTCACACGGGCAGGGACCAGTTCTGCTTTGCTGCTGTACAAAAGTCCAGTGCAGACCCTCTTATTCCCCCCGTTCACAGCCCATAAACCCGAATCAGTTCCGGCTAACGACACTGCACCTACACACAGACAGACAGACACACAGACAAAACACACAAAAACCCACAACAAATAATCAAAATACTATAGTGATTCCTATTACATAGATTCATAGAGTCCATTACAACTTTCTCCATAATGTTCTCCCTCATTTTTTTTTCTTCCACACATTTGTGTGATGATTAAATCCTGAAGTGTTTCTGTTAGAGAGGAGCTATAAAGCTTGTTCTGTAGATAATCACACCGTGTGCTGTGCTCTGTCATTACGACTCGATACCATTTATCATTTTTCATAGATTTAAAATTAAAACCATCTCCCATAGAAATGCATTGGCTCACTGTTTAAATTCTAACCGACAAAATTCAAACTAACTGAAATCCAACTGTCATCAAAGAGCAATCAGTGTGTAACAGACTCTGTGACGTTATTACATTTTCTGATACACACGCAGGCAGAGAGAGAGAGAGAGAGAGAGACAGAGAGAGAGAGAGAGACAGAGAGAGAGAGAGAGACAGAGAGAGAGAGAGAGA
>JAUZST010007410.1:0-14201 GCA_034779995.1 Parotocinclus haroldoi | reverse complement strand
TAACATGGTCACTTAGAATGAAAAGAACGACAATAATAAATAACCAAAAATAATATTCATGAGAACATAACCTAACAGTGGGAGACTCACCAAATGTATTGAGGAAGGTCAGGTTCTGGTCAGATGAGACCAAAATTGATCTATTCAATTTGCCACCAAGGAAAATGCTGTGTCTGGTGGAAAACCAACATCACACAAACACCAACATTGCCCAAGGACACTATCCCCACAGTGAATGGCAGCATCATGAGGGGATGTGTTTGAGCATCAGGGACTGTGAATCCGGTCCGAGTCGAGGGAAAGATGGATGGTAACAAACCCTAAGATATTCTTAAGCAAAAGCTGTTTCGGTCTGTCAGTGGTTTGAGACAAACGGAACAATGACCCAAAGCGTACTGCTAAAGAAACACTCAGGTGGTTTAAAGGGAAATGTGTAAATTGAGGAAACCTGCTAACTTGAAGGATCTGAAGCAGATTTGCGTTGAGGATTGGGAAGAAATCCCAGTGGCAAGCTCGTAGAGACTTGTCCAAGCTACTTGCAGCTATAATTGACGCAAAATGGGACCTTGTCCTTGTTGTCATTTGTCTCACAATAAACAAATCTAATCTATAAAGTTGTAGGCATGTTCTGTAAATGACATGATGCAAATTTGGCATTGACATTTGGCAAAAATGCCAAAGGAGCTTGAATACTTCTCGTGAGGCACTCAATTCTCTTGTAGGTGTAATGTGTAGGTGTAATGTGTACTTGTCCCAATACTTTAGCCTGTATAGTGCATGCACAATTTTACATCATTACACACATGGACACCTTCATCTATGTAATCAGTTTGACACTTTAATGCCCTTTTGGTGTGCAATCGTTTGTACTTGTGTTCCAATGCCAAGACAAGTTCTAATATTATTATATAATATTGACAAGCTATATAGCTGTTAAGGTAATAAATAAAGGAGCCATCTTCTTCTTCAATTATAATCAGACGCTCAGACACTCATACATTCAGATTTTTTGACTGGGACATAATGTAACTGTAAAAAGGTGTTTATTGGATTTGCTGAGAAAATGAAATGCTGTCAAAACACTCCGTCATCAACATTTAGCAACGCATCCAACCCCACAGCTATATAAGTAACATATCTGATTGGTTAAAGTAAGATAAAAACAGAAATGATAAAAGAGTTCCCATGTACTGTCTTCATTTTTTATCTACAAACCGTTTATTTACAAGTATACAAAAGTCCATGAGAGCTAAAGAATCCACACAAAATGTCCTTTTAAACGTGCGTGTTAATCACTATACACGGACTTTGTAGAAGTAGCAGAGCCCTCTTGTGAAGTTCCAGCCCAGAGTGACGGACAGAACGTAGATCAGACAGAGTGGAGCAAACGGGTAGAGCAGAACCACTGTGTTCTTCAAAAACGGCAAAGCTGTAAAAAAAAAAAATAAATAAATAAAAATAAAGCATTAGCATATTTACGTTCAGTCCATTCAATTAACACTATTATTAGTAATGTGATTTTATTCCAACACCATATACTGACTATATTAAAAAACAGAGAGGAGTGCAGGATTATCTCATATTTGATCCCATTAACACCTTGTCTTTCCATGCCCCTTAAGTACCTGGATAAGGATAAACCACGCATAAATCTGTGTAAACACACCCCAAGATGCATTTATATCTGGTTTACAGTACAGTGCAAAAGTCTTAGGCCCCCAAATTAGATTTCTTGTTTTATTAATGGTATAATGACCATAGACACTACACTAATGAGTTTTTTAAGATGACAATACGCTTTCCATTGATCCTCATTTTAAATATCTGTTAGTTTTAGCATAGATTTGCCGTATCGCAACGTTCCCCTTCTGAGAAATTGGAATCTGACTACTACACTTCCAAAAACACCATCTTGATCAAGCTTTGTTGACTGTAGAAGGGTCAGCTTGGCAACCCAATAAAGCTGCCAGATTCTGAGACTCCAGTAGTTGTGGAGTTGTGCATATGAGTTGTGCCTGAATGGCTGGCCAAACAGGGATTACATGCTGAGCTGGTGAAAGAAGAATGTGATTTTTTTTAATCAGCAATTTGGAAAGATAATTTCCCAAAGCAAACCGTAATATGATCGGTCGGCTCCCATCAGTCTTCATGTTGTTCTCTCATGCTCAAATTGTACAACTGTGTTTTGCCTTGCGCTCTGTGTCGCTCCTGACTAGGATGAGACATTTAATGAGTGAACTATTTCAAACAGATGCTTCCAATTTGGCTGAGCGGAGATGCATTTGATTAAGCATAAATGTACATGGTTGTGAACAGAATACAATCCTGATAAAATATGCAAGAAAAGAGCAAAAAAACGTAAAAGGGGTCAACATGTGACAGTAGCATCAGGAGCAGATGACACAGATGGGGAGATTTCAATTATCCAGCGATCATTACGCAAGATAAAAACGAAATTTCACTGGGTTGGACTATGATTCCATTTAAAGACTGTTTAAATGCATTTAATAATACGGCCTTAATCAGATTTCTGCAGGCTGCCAGACCCGCTTATGCTAAGAGACTTTGTTTGGACTTGTTTCCATAGACCTGGTTGCTTGTTTCTCATACAGGATCTGGTAACCCTGGAATTAAATGCAGCATTTGCAAATGGCTACCAAACACATTTTGGAGACACAGTACAGTCGAATGCGGTTAATTGGACCATAAGTTAAATGGGACCAGCTGCTTATTCGGACCAAATCCTAAAGTACCGAAACAAATCCTGTTATATACATGTAATTTTATTTACTTATTCGTTTAATCGAACCAAAGAATGTGAGAGAAAAATAAGAAAAAGACTGGAATTTAGTAAGAACTTGTTTTTTTACAGTATTATACTTCGCATGCTGAGTATCTATACATTGTGTTGTAGATTATTTAGAAAAACTTGTTTGCAAATTTATTTTTCAATGAAAAAAGTTAGGCAACAGCAGTTCTTGTTTGTACGTTCGCTATACGTGTAAATCACACAATAAAGGTTTAATAAACATTTAATACGTTACATAAATTATAGCACGTCCCGTCTTCTAACATGGGGCATGTTCGTTTAATCGGGTCAGCCGGTCATTAGGACCAAAACGATCGCGTCCCGATGTGGTCCCATTAACCGGATTCGACTGTATTAAATAACATTTTTGAATGCTTGTCGATACCCAGGTGTCTACGCTGCCTTCTATTTGGAACACAGTAATAGACTGCAGTGCTGACATGGAGAAAAAACATGGGGGATTGTTATGAGTCTACAAGGGTTTATTCTGTTGTCTCAGCTTCTCTGCAGACATCTTCAAATCACCATAACTGCTTATTTCCTTCAAGCAGCATCCAGGTTCTTCCTGCAAAAGCACCAACTTTATAGTCACACCTGCATGGTTCCATACACTATTTTGCTGCTCGCCCAAATACGTCCAGTAACCAAGACATCTAGCAGTGTAAAGCTCAGCAAAATCTTCATTCAATAAGTATGCCAAACCATCATGAGCTTCAGCATGACATTACATTACAAACATCCTCCGGCTGCTGGGGGCCGCATGTCACTGCTGTTCCCACTAGGGGGATCACTAGCTTTTCTATTGGCAAGGCCTAATCACACTTTTCAAGCCAGCTCTATACTGCAGCTCCTAGCCAGACAGATAAAGTCCTTTGTCATTCTTGTGGAAACCACAATTCCCAGATTACTTCGAGGGCTAATCAGCTCCCAAATTCTCAGACCTGTAGGGTAGTGTATAAAAAAAGTGAACAATGCCATTGTTTACTGCTGCACCATTTGTACAGGGGTCGCCCTAGGGCATTATGTATCTATGTGTGCGAGAGACTGTCTTGAAAACAAATAAAGAAGCAATGAATGCTGATTAATCCTGCAGAGAATAGAAGAGTATAGCAGAGAATTACAGAGTGTAGAAGAATGAGAGAGAGAGTAAAGTCCAAAAATGTACAGGCTCACAGCAGGAGAGATCACATAGGGAGTAAAATAAAAAAGTTTTCATGTACTTCAAGAAACTTACAGTGGTTAAGCAAAACAGGAGAAAATGATAAAAAGGTTGATTGGAACTTAATGGTGAGAGACGAAAAGTCTGATAATGATTTAGTTGATTGAGTTAAGTAATATGTACTTTCATGACTGAAGTGCACAAGTGTGTTTTAATGTTTTATTATATAATGTTAGTTATGTTTATTACTCAAATGAGGATGGGTTTCCCTTCTGAGTCTGGTTCCTCTCAGGGAGTTTTTCCTTTCCGCTGTCACCATTTGGCTTGCTCATTAGGGACAGTAGAATCTGTGACAATGTCTATTGTAAAAAAAAAAAATGCTATACAAATAAGATTGAATTGAATTGAAGTAGGTTATTTACGAAAAAAGGAAAACCATCTTGGTTCCTCCCAAGGTTTCTTCCTACCATTTTGGGGAGTTTTTCCTTTTCACTGTCAGCCTAGGCTTGCTTAGATTGGGATTGGCCTTTTAGATAATTGTATTACTGTAAAGCTGCTTTGAGACAATGCTACAGTGTAAAAAGCGCTATATAAATAAAATTGAATTGAACTGAATTGAATGAAAATATAGGCTATTTTATAGTTTGGAATATTAGAAGAACCACCTGAGTCTCGGTCTGCCCCAGTCATCCTAACAACTCATGTGTTGACAAGGCGATTCAGTGGCTCTCAGGAGCGGCATCCATGGACACAACCCCACTAAAGGCTAAATATCTGGGGCTTCCCATTATCTTCTAGAACTGATGGGAACTGAAATGCCTTCAAGGACCAAGACGACTAGTTGCCTTTAACTCAAACACTCAAGTCTACCATGACATGAATGACCAAGAACCTACACAGATATATTGTCTGAACAGAATGACAATGTAGTCCACCGTGTCCTTTAATATTTCACTGATCTTTGGCAGACACAATTGAGGGATTGCCTGCAACAAAATGGGATATCATATGTATCCGTATCATGCCTCTTCAGAAAGCAGGTGTTAGGGAAATGCTGTCAGTCGGGGTACTTGAAGAGCGATGTGAGTATTATATATTCTGGTCCCATGCTCACAGTCTGAGTAAATGTGTGCTGCAAAGGATTTTGTGGTACTTTGCTCATACGGATCGTGTAGATGTATACTTTATATGCGCTACATCCGCGTTTTATCTCCACACCGCAGGCAGTTCTGTTTTTTTCTGGCTTGAAGAATGGAAGTACTTTCTTCACCTGCTTTTGTGTTTCTGAGGTAGAATCAGCAGTAATAAGACCCATGTTGTAACCAGCAGCTGGGTTAGATTGCTGTGCCCATTGGCAGGATGTCTAGCCTCAGCTGGAAAGCCCAGAACTCTTTTGTTTTGTCTCTATCAGTGCTTGTTTTCGGATGTTCTGTACACCTGCCAGCGAGAGCAGATACGCCATGGCTACTAACACAAAGCGTGCTAATGTGTATGTGCATTTAAAGACATTTTAATGAGTACTACTAGTAACAGTCAGTCCTGGTAGGTGGCACATGTGATTAACACAGTCGTCCCATGGCTTTATTGGTCACTCTAAACTGCCCTTGTGTGAATTATATGTAGTATCCATGTCACATTCTCCTGTCAGGAACAGCCATTGATGCTGATGCAACTTAATAAACAAATGGATCCAATTCATTGTGAAGCAAAAAAAAAAAACACTTACAAAAGAGTGTCAACTAGCAATGGGTTTGGACCTAGAGGTCAAGTCACTGGACTGGAAAAGAGAGTGCTGGAGTTGAAACCAGTTTCTGGAGGGAGTACTGGAGGGAAAACCTGCATATTGAGTGGTGCTAAAATGATGGACCTTCCTTTAAATGTATGCATATTCATTGCACATTTGTTTCATGGTTTGCTCTGAGTTTTGGGTTGATAAGACATGTGCTGTCTCAAGGTGTCACTGGGTGGCAAATAAATACAGCGGAACTGAAAGGAACAGGCTCTAAAAATCCCCAAAATGGTATGCACCAACAACAAAAACCTCTATGGTATAAAGTAGGGGTGCCAATAATTGTGCCAATTAAAGGTTGGATTTTACTCTTATTTTGGACATAGTCCGGTTAGGCCAATTCAACAAAAGATGAATAACAATTTTCAATAAATAGATGTACTTGTACCAGGGGTGCCAATAATTGTGGCAGAGATTTTATACGTTTACATTTAGCTAACACAGTTTATTATCCACAGTGACTTGCAATTAACACAGTCGCACAATCCAAGGATTAGGGGTCTTGCTCAGAGACCCAACAGTGACAAAATTGCACAATTGGGATTTGAAACCCAGACCTTCTAGTCCATAGTTCAGTACCTTAATCAATAGAGGACTACAGTATTGGCACTGCGTATTACAGTATATTGTTTGTGTTCTATAGTTGTTTAACACAGAATAGAACAGAACAGAATAGAATCTTTATTGTCATTATAACGGAGGTACAACGAAATCGTATGCAATCCTAAGCAATAGGTTAATTCACTTTGGGTCTATGTTTGGGACAGGGGTGAGTATGAGACTGAACCATGAGTGTATGTGTGGGTGTCAAATGAGAGCGAGATAACACCAGTACACATATGAAAGTGAGGGTGATGATCTCTGAAGAGCAAGGATACCGTGTGAATGTGAAACAGCTAGCCTGTTCCTCAAGATGCCTTCCTAACACAACCACATCAGATCCTGTGTCAGAAAAGGAGAAGCATTCACTCCATCATCAGCGGGAGCACTGGAGGATGATGGGTTCCAGGGACAAAACGAGGCTGCAGTGCTGAAGACACTAAGTGGATCAGAAGATGTGAGAAATGATGGGCTTTATGGAAATCGAGCTAAAGAAGAACCAGGATCAGGGGCATAATAGGGGTGGAAAGAATGAACAGGAAGAGGCATTCTACAGGATGTACGTCCATGGCAGTGACGCACATGGAAAAGCAAATGGATTGTCTAGCTCAAAGGCCAGGCTGAAAAGTTGGTCAAGGTTTGTTTTAAAAGATTGTGAAGAGAATAGAGTTTAGAGACCATGCTGGAACAGAAGAGCAGATTTATTCCACCTGCTCACAGTGACCAGAACTGACATGAACTCCAAGTCTTAATCAGTCAGGGGGCGGTGATCCTGTTATAGGTTACGTTCACACAGCAGGCAAAGTGGCCCAAATCGGATTTCCTCACCAAATCAGATTTTTTTTTTAAAGTCTCTGTCGTTTTAATGTGACATCTGTCTGAACAGTTCACGCTCTGAAATTGTCGAGCATGCACAAAAGTGCACCGCCTCATGTGACCCGTTCGTCCAGAGATAAACAATCGAAACAAAGTCAACAGTAACAGCATTTGTTTAATGGTCATGTTGAAAAAAGTTATTGTTATTGTGCCATGGCCTTTTCTTTGGTTTGTGTCCTCAGTGTCTTTAAACTTCACATTTAAGGTCTTTATTTTAATTAAAAAACTGCAGCCATGACCATGCTCGGACATTTCTTTAGGCATTTCAACACAAAGTGGTTTTAATATGTGCCTTCTAATTTTGTTTGAACAGAAACAAAATCCCAAATATTCATGAGACTAACAGGCACTCAATGAAGCCTGTGCATCTCTGGGTGTTTCGGGTGAGACCATGTACTCGCTGATAGTATTAACAATGAGAGTAGCAAACATCTAATGGCAGTGTTGGATCCTTTAAATAATATTAATCTCAAAAAAGATTTCCGTGATTTACACTTAGGTTTACCTTTGCCTTGTTGATGCATAATGTCTTACAGTCAAAATGTTTTTCAGGAATTTATCGAAGTGCTTGTCGGCAGTTAATGTTAACAGCGCATGAATGTTTTATAGTTTGTTGACTTGAGGCATTCAAGTACAGTGCTATTTATGGTACTTGTAAGAAGATGCAGTATTATTGTTCACGCATACCCTGTAAGCACTTTAACAAAGACCTAGCCGAAAGTATGAATGATTCATTAAATGAAGTAACGAAACGATAAACTCAAACAAGGAAATGTTGTAATTATGTTAAAAAGAAACAAGAAAATACTTAGTGTGTTTTATATTCAGTGTAAGAAATGATCAATGGAAATGGAAAAGTAATCTTACCAAGCAAATACCAAGAAATGGGTCAAAGTTTGCCTTTCAACTTGGGACTGAGCTCCCAAAGATTAAGTGACGATGTATATATCAAAATAAGCTGTTACACGGAAGCTCAGTGTTCAGGCCGGCCCAGGCCAGGACACAGGTCCATTCACCCCCAGAGACAAAAACATGGCATTTATCCGATGTCGGTCAAGTATTGAGGCAATGGGAAAAAAAATTGTTCCATACAGTGAATGGACGCTCAGCTTCTACAGGCAAATCCATTGACCACAGACCGTATAAGAAAACGATTTCTTAATTTCTATCGCATTAATGGTACGGAAATATATGAGATGGTAACATAATCCAGTCAGTCTATTCGTGATAAGTACCTGATTTTAAACAAACTTGTCTTCGAGATGAATGTGTTCTAAGGTGTTTGTAGTCCATAAAATGTTAACACAGCTGTACATATTCGTCCATTATCTACCGCTTAATCCACACGGGGTCGCAAGCCAGCCGGGGCCCACCCAGCAAGGAACAACCGTAGATGGGGTGCCGATCCATCGTAGGGCACTGCACATATTTGAGCATTCAATTTTCCACATTTTAGGGGAAGCTAAGTTTGCCTTGCGGTCTTTCAGAAAGCACGACTGGTGTAGGTGCAGGTGTCGATCCAGATGTTATTGTATTATTGGTTACTGTATTATAAGGGTCGAGCCAGACGTTCAGAAATTACTGTTACAAATCTGGCACACACCTAAAACTATGATACACTTTGGAACTGCTGCTCAAAAGGGTGACTGGCTCTGATGGCTCAGATGGATGCATCTCTGCTCTGGAGCCAAAATGTAGGCAGGTGCACCTTGCACAGAAGCAGTACCTATTGAATAGTGTACAGTTACAGCATTTAGCAGACGCTCTTACCCAGAGTAACTTAGAACTGGCACAATCTTAGCACAAATATTGAGCAAGACCCAAATAGAGTGGAAACTGAAGAGGAGGGATTTCCCTAACACCAGGCCACCAGGGTCACAGTAGTGTACTTGCTATAGATGCATGAGATATATATAAGATAACTGATTGACCTTACACTTTAAACAGGGAATCAATATTCAAATATTTAATAATTACAACGATAAAACAAACAATGTGTTATCATGTAAAACAGCTTTGTATTACGCAATATAACTAAACCTAGCTCCGCTGGAGGGGTACAGGCTCCTGACTATTATGGTCTGGCAGTAAAATTAAGTCATCAAATGCGAACCCAAGCTGGAAAAAAAACACCAGCCAGCACAGCGTTGTTACATTGCAGTGTCATTGTGTCATACAGTGGCATTATCGTTACCTATTATTTAATGTTTTGATTCCATCTCATGTTACATGCTTATTTTAATAATCCTGCTCAAATGGACACATCTCTCAACTTTAGATCTAATATCATTTCATGCCACTAATGATTCGTGATGGATGTCAAGTAAGGTTTCAAGTCATATCTGAGAATAGATATATCAGCTGTCATAATATTTCATCAGGTATTATTACAGCTGTCATGGAGTGCATGTGAAAACATCAGTCATGAAATGCACACTAAAATTACTACAGGCTGTGCAATATAACCAAAATGAAAAGACAAACCAAATGGCCAATTGGAATATCTTTTCTTTCTAATGCTATAAAAGATGTGTTGCCTTATGCCTGCATTCTATTAAATCCCTATCATGTAAATTGCATGTAAAAAGACATTTGTACTATGTTAAATGCACTGCTCGCAAAAATTAGGAGATATTGCTACCTTAAATATGCCATAATGAAAAATCCCCTATTTTTGGAGGAGTGTATAATCCAGAGGTGGCACTGTGGGCGGCATGATAGCCTCAGAGCGAGAAGATCCTGGGCTTGGTCCTTTCTATGTGGAGTTTGCCTGTTCCCCCCGTGTCTGCATGGGGATACTCCAGAGTAACCTGGTCTCCTGCAGTCCAAAGACTTGCATGTTAGGTTAACTGGTGTCTCTAAAATGCCCCTCTCTAAAGTGTGAGAAGTTATGTTTCCTAAAATGGAACGGTACCCTGTCTAATGTAGTTCCAGCCTCGCACCCTATGCCGCCAGCTAGGCACCGGCTCTCCCGCAATTCTGTCTGGGAGCAGAGGATAAGAGAGTGAGTAAGGGAGTAAATCTAATCCACAGTTTCTCCATCTTACCTCCAAGGCTTTGCCGTTTCTAGAACCGAAACTCTGCCCAATCTCATCTTAAGCAGCCTAAATGACCCTGTTTATTCAAATCCAATCTTAAAACTCACCTTTCTTCACTCACATACAATCTGTCTCTGTCCCTAAAACTGTTTCTTCTTTGGTCTTGTCTATGGTTCAGTACTCGATGTGTTTGCTGTTGTTTCCTGGTTGTCTGTCTCCTCAAAATTACATCTTTGGATTTTGAAAGGTAAAGTAAATAACAGTTACATGACAAGTAACATTACCCAGAAGCTACTTTTCTCACTAAAAATGTCTGCTGTTGCTATGGTAAATGTCTGGTGATTTTGCACATAAAGTTTTTTAGTCAGCTGAAAGCTTTAGTGTTTGATTATTAATAAGCCAGTGATTTAGGCAGACACAAATACAGCCAACATGATCATTAGTGCTATGCTACGGGCATCCCCTAACGATAAACGATGAAAAGTGAAAGCTTGGATATCTTATATGTAGAAAATAAATAAATGATCATATAGTCAAAGTTTGGTCCTAAGCTGTAATGTTTCCATTGTGTTTTATTTACAATCTAAATAAGAGCACGTTGATGATCATGTTAGGGAGTCCCTTACCCTTTATGCACTGGAACTGATTCAGATTCATTATATCATAAAATTATATTATGCACAGTAGAGGGAGTAATATGCAAATCCCTTCCAATAGTTCTTTACGAAACACTGTTTTTAAACATTTCAGTAATTTTGGAGATCTGGAGATCTTCTGCCCACCTTTGCTTTCCAAAAACTCTCATTTTTATTTCGTTTTTCTTATCTGGTTACTAGCCAAAAAATGGACCCCATCCCAGCCTTTTTTGTAATGTGTTATATACATGAAACGCAAAGATCGTTGTATACTCAGTCATTCATTATCTTCTGATTTATCCACATTGGGTGAACGGCCAACTTTGGGCACAAGGGCAGGAACAACCTTGGACGGGACACCAATCCATCGTAAGGCACACACCCGCACACAGTCACACACTAAGGGCCACTTTAGAGACACCAATTAACCTAACAACCTAACACCTAACAAAGTCTTTGGACTGTGGGAGGAAAGCGGAGTACCCGGAGTAAACCCATGCAGACTCCACACAGAAAGGACCCAGGCCGCTCCACCTTTGGATTGAACCCTGGACCTTCTTGCTGTGAGGCTGTAGTGCCGTATCGTTGTATACTAAGAAATAAAGTGGACTAGAAAAATCATTAAACATCTTCGGGTCATACTCTCTGAAACTAAGTAACAATTAAAGTAAATGTGAAACACTGCGTATTTGTTTGCATTTTCCGTAATACCTCAGCGTTTTCTGATTTGGCCCTGTATTACCCCTCTAACATAATCTTCAGCCTGTCAAGAACATTTTAGACACACAGGACAATTTATTACAACAGGACAATTTATTATAAAATTATATTATATTATAATATTTATTATAAAATGTATTATAAACTCAAACCAAAATGACTTTATGATCTTTTCATATACAGCACAGTGTATAGTCAAAGATTTGTGGACATCCAAAAATAACATCCAAAACCATGGGTATTAGTATAGAGTTTGTCCTCCTTGCTGCAGATTTTGGAGACAAAACTGTAAGATCAGGAACTGAGCTCATCCAGTAAGCCCTTACTCACGGTTTGTACAATTCATCTCTGAGGTATCTGACAGAGTTAAGGCCAGGCCTTTCTGCAAGCCGGCCAAGTTCTCTATCAAAGTTGGCAAAGCATTTCATCACGAAGCCTGTTAAAGGAGGGCGAGGCAGAAAGTTGATAAACTGAATTGCTGGGGAGGTAGAGAACTCAGAAAACGTCATAGAAAAGTCAGTGAGATGTTCAGTACATCAGATTCTACTGTCACTATTGTCAGTCTTATTGTCTATAAGTCCATTGAAAAAGGATGAAACAGCAGAAATACTCGTTAGTAAGGATCTGTACTGAGTTTATCATTCCTATATTTTCTTATTCTTTTTCTTGAAGAACCAGCTCCAAAGGCACTTCACTGGTATACATTTTTGACTTATTACAAATTCCACATGCTAATGTTATTCTGTTCTGCCCCAAAGCCTGGAGCAAGGCTCCAAATACATTACACCAGTACATTTATATCAGTGTTCCATTTACATTATCTGATTAAACAGTTATTTTTACCATTTTTCGTATGCATGTAAACCAAATCACTGATACAAGTTACTCTGATTTACCCTGTTAGACATCTTGTTGACTATTTCTGCTCTGCTTGCATATCTATATATGCATATGCGTATCTATACCATAGCAACAATTCCCAAGGTTAATATCATGGTGATAAAAAACGCTGGCCTGGGTTCGGATTGAACACGATGCTGTAGCAAAAATGATTTATTGTGTCCAATCAGAAGAAGAAAAGTGAATAAACTGGTTGTAAATTAGGCAGAGATACCAAACTTAACAAAATGTATTGTAAACTATTCAAAATGTAACAAAGTATGGTCAAAACAGTGTGAAAGCAAAGCTGCATTTTCCCTCCAACGCCACTCGAACGCTACACTACTGAACCTTAAGACGTGATGCCACCAAGACAATGCACCATAGAAACTAAAGAAACTTATCTTCCACTTAATACAGCCGGTGCCCAACCGGCAACTCTGGGGACATGGGAAGGAGCAGCCCTAGATGGGGCACCAATTCATCCTATGGCATGCCTTTAGACTGTTGGACAAAACCGGAGTACCCGGAGTAAATCCACACAGACACAGGCAGGACATGTAGACTCCACACAGAAAGCACCCAGGCTGTTCCAACCTGGGATTGAACCCCAGATCTTGAGTCACCGTGGTGTATATACAAATAATTAGCTAGCTAAAATACAGAACAACACTTTTTTAGAATAGAAAACAACACTAAATACTAAAACAAAGGCTATAACTTAAAAGCTGCTTGAAATATGAATCATTGTAGTTTGTTTGCTAAGCGTATTTGGAAAATCTGATGTCTCCATGTGGTGCAGTACTACAAAATAGAAGTTCAGTGTCAGTTTCTGCATGCACATTTGTTAACCTTTTGCTAAACTGTCTGTTTTGCATGTGTCTATGTTGAAAGGATAACCTGCATAAAATGTGCAATAGTGCATTTCTTTTGAAAATCAGATGCACAAGCTTCACGACTTAAATATTAGTTAAACTTAACAAAACATTCAACATATAGAAAAGGATATTTTGAGGGACCCTTGATCTGGATATTTGTAGTATTGTTTAAAAACCATTTCTTTGGCATGAATGAGCCTTTTAGAAAATCTGCCGGTTCGCTGTTTGTCATTAGGACACTGGAATAATGGCTGCTAAAAATGAGGCTTTACTGGCAATAAACCTGAGCATAACAGGAATTACGATATTTCAGAAAGGATAAGGGGTCACAGGAAAAAAACAACATGTGAATCATATGAGCACAAATAATATGAATCAACCCTAATTATTTACACATCAAATTCGGTTCATGTGGAAATGATCATTAAGCAGTAAATTAGGAGGAAAAAAGCTCACGGGGCTTTTATTGCGAAATGACAAATGTTTATGGAGGCGCTTGTTAAAATTTAAGTCAGTAATTGAAGCACATGCTCTCTTTGGCAGAGATTTCTAGATTCACTGCTCACTGCTGGCCTGTTGGGTGCTTGATCAAATCCCTTTACCCTCAATTACTCAGATCAACTATAAGAGATGTGTGTATATATATATATATATATATATATGTCATAGCCCTGTAACTGGAGACAGCTGCATGCCGGTCCCAAGCCCAGATGAATGGGGAGGGGTACTTCATAAGTATTCGAAATACGTCATTCATAAATCACATCGATGAAAGAGAGGATTGTATATATATATATATATATATATATATATATATA
>JAUZST010007409.1:0-14201 GCA_034779995.1 Parotocinclus haroldoi | reverse complement strand
TGTGTGTGTGTGTGTGTGTGTGTGTGTGTGTGTGTGTGTGTGTGTGTGTGTGTGTGTGTGTGTGTGTGTGTTCCACAGGGTTTCATCTTGGACCTGTAAGCGAGTGCTAAATTGACAGTCAGTAGTAATTACTGATCATGGCTCTGATAGCCCCACAGATTAAAGCCCAGATTGTTTTCATTCTATGGCCCCTGTGCCCGTATGCCTCGTCCCATCAGATGTGGAGGGACGCCAGATAATTGAAGTCGCCGGCGCGCCCGTACGTGGCGCAGTTCGAAGGTGGAATCAATCATCGGTATTGGGACAGTCGACTCCCTGTTCAATTGTACCGCGTCATTTTTTTCCGCCCCACCCCACCACATCCACCCCCCACCCCGCAGCCTAAAAATATAAATGGTTTTTGGGAGACTTGGCTTTGGTGCTTTCTTACCCGCCTGACCTAATGAAGGAAAGCGAATTATCCGCCGGCTTGGAAATTGGGCTCGCTGCGAAGAATAAACAAATGACGAGAGCTCTCCTGCTCTAACTCGGCCGCCAT
This sequence comes from Parotocinclus haroldoi, assembly GCA_034779995.1. NCBI lineage: Eukaryota > Metazoa > Chordata > Actinopteri > Siluriformes > Loricariidae > Parotocinclus > Parotocinclus haroldoi. Next base: position 13,663 of record JAUZST010007409.1, on the reverse strand, counting down.
CTTGGCCGGTCACGTCCCCCGTCCTGGAGACGCAGCGCCAAGAAGGTGACGTGGCCTCCGGGTTCGCGTCGTTGTCAGCATGAAATGGAACGCAACACCTCGAGGGGAACGGGGGGTGGGGGGGTGTGGATCGGGACAGAGTCACATTACCTCAACGTTTCTCGTGTTGTGATTTAGGAGACACGCCTTTGTGAGAAGATGGTGGAGGGCGGGCAGTGACCACACCCTTCTTGTTAGCCTCTCTTACCAAGGCCCTTCGCCCACATGCTAGACAGAGTCTTGGTCGTTCCAAACCTGATCCATTTAAGAATGATGGAGGTCGGTGCATGTGTACTTGGGAACTTTCAGCGCAGCACTTTTTTTTTTTTTTTTTTTTGCTTTCCTCTCTCCGAGCTGCACGTGCACTTCTTTCTTCTTCCTTCTTCATTGCTCGGTTTTTGCTCTGATATTGCTCTGAATCGGGCTACGTCTTCCAAATGGTTCGCCAGAGGTGGATCCAAGCAAGGTGTAAAAACATCTCGGTGATCATCGGGAGGAACCCAAGGCCACGTTTAAAGTGCTGTTGCAAAGCAGAGCATCTCAGTACTTATGTCTGTGTGTCAGAAGCCTTCCCTAACGCAGAGCTGCAGAAATAAGAGGGTGCGTTATTTTTCTCCCGACGGGTCCGTACGTAACGCTGTGATGAACGCCGCCCGTGATCACGAGACGACGGACAATTTGGCGCAGCCTGCTTTTGTGTAACCCTGCAGTGGCGGCGGCGGCGGAGCGACTAATCATTGTCGCAAATCTAATCAGTTTGTGCATGCGATGATTTATTATAGCGCTTAGCGTCCCGAACAGCTGCTGCATCTGAAAGGAGAGTCGTGGATCGGTTTCGCTACTCTACGCTACTTGCTTGTTTGGGAACGCACCACGAGTCCCGCCCGGGGGGGGTCACCGGAAGCGTCAGCCGACGATACGACTTAATACAGCCTGTAACGAGGCCCGACAGATAATAAATATTAATTAAGCGACATCAAACCACTTGTCTTCATTAAAGTTTAAGTGACAATGTAATTCCGTCGTACCGCCACCGGCAGGGCGCTGAAGCGTCCCCGTCCCCGTCCCCGTCCCCGTCCCCGTGCTGAGTCACATCAGAGGAGCTCGCATCCCATATCGGCTTTCATGGCCCCTGTAAATTATAGATTTGGATATGAAGTTATAAGAGGCACTTGAGTGATATCGGTTTCATGGAAACGGATCGTCCCAGCGCTTTTCTTTTCATGTTCGTCCCCGGTGGCTTCCTGATTACCATCCGTCATGTCCACGCTCCATTGTTTATTGATCAGGAGCTCATAAACTGTGAACGGATACAGCGATGATGGAGCCTCTAAAAGCATTCGTAAAAAGATTAGTGTTGGCAAGTGGAAAACCTCAAGAGGCCCTTAGAAACGAAGGAGGCGAGAGCCAAAACAAAACCTCGGCGCGTACCCTTGTTCGGTTTGTTAGCCCGTATATTTTAATTGTTCAAGGTTATGGGGTGATAGAGTCAACCGACTGGAACACTCCTCATCGACAAGAGCCTGCTGCCAGAGCCGATGAGAAGCTGGGACAGGGACAGTCTGCGTCGTCCCATAACAGGAACTCGGAGACGAACAAACCGATCAAGCTTAAACCAGACTCAGAAAGAGAAGATTCCAAACTCAATCCCGACTCTGGGTTCATGATTCTCTTCTAGAAGCAGGACGTCAGAGCTGAGATGCAGCGTCTCGTCTAAATAAAAGTTGAAATGTCTACGGTCTCTCATCGAAATCCAAATCCCACAGTTCCACACTGATTTTAGAAAAGACCTTTATCACTATTATTATTATTATTATTATTATAAACCAGTTATTAAACCCAACCCTAAAAACAATCAGTAAATAAAAACAGCACCTTTACAGTCCGGTCCCTTAACCTGAAACATCCGAGTGGCGTCTGTCCTCCTTTGTAATATTTCGATGTTGTAACACCTCTGCCCTGAGCCAGAGCCATTTGTCTTTGCGCCGTGCCCCGGCGTCTCGCCGCTCGGTACATCACGGGAGAGATGAATGCGGCTAATAGACTGTGACACAGCCATTAACTACAGCTGTAATGAAAGCGTAATGGAATCAAGCAGCCATTTCTCAGCACAACACGGCCAGGCCGGGCTAAAATGTTTAAAGATGAAGAAGCGGGAGGAACCGCCAGCTCCACGCCGCTCGCCCTTGAACTCCAGCCTCGTGAGAAACGTTCCAAAAAAAGGAGCTGACTGGACAGATCGGCGAGAGCATGTTTATGTACGAGGTGGTGTGTTATTGATTGATTGATTTCTGTGTAATCGGGACCCCAAGTGACGGAGTATCAACAAATCCGGATCCCCTGTTCCCCGTATGAAGAAGATCCACGTTAAAAGCCTGTCAAATGGCGCTGGAATTAAAACAATAGGCTAATATCAGGCTGTGCATCATACAGAGCGGGTACGGAGTCCAGGACGGGCTCCAACAAGGTCCAGCTATTTGCTCAGATCATTCGTTTTGTCCTTTAAACCGGTCCGTGCAGAGGCTGCATCATTCTTCAGCCAACAGCAATTTCAGAAAAAGTCCATCTCTATAAGCTCTACGCTCGACTGCTCTGACAGACAGCTGTCCCCGAACCCCGAGAGGCACAAATCGTCACCGTGTTCAGGTCATGAGGCAGAACGGGTCCATTCGTATTTTATTGACACGCCACAACTTCAGAGATCGAGTGCGGTCGCTCGCCTGTCGATATCAGCTCTGAAACCGGACGGATTAGGGCGTCATTCTGCGCTTCTTCAAAGGGTATTCTAACAATTTTCAAGACCAGCAACTTTCTGGTCTATAAATATTGATTTGTTTGTCAGGGGGAGCAGACCGATTTGGACTCTTTCAGCCGTGAAATCTTCGGGTGAAATAGGAGTATCAATCAGAAACATGAAGAGGCAGACGGAGAGCGAGAGACAGAGACAGAGATCTGGCTTTAATTTAGACGTCGTCTGGTGTCCTGAATCCCATGAGTGCATGTCACGAGACGGAGCAGTCCCGGCACCTGCACTACTCCCAGATGCTCGGATTCTACATTTGTTTTTTGGTAAATCTAACACTGCTGATAATGTAACTGTCCAGATCAGACTCGGTTATACGTTTACCCCATTTAGCAGATGACCTTACATATGGACTTCTAAGAGTCCTGCTCAAATAAATCCACGAATCACCTTCAAGATTGTTGCTTGAAGCTCTTAAACTGGATTTCGAACATCAGTAATACCAGTAATCAGAGTCACAGTGTTTTTGGGCAGACATTACTCACCACCACACACCTGTAAAGTAACAAACAAGCTAATGGATCCGTTTCTCCTGCTCCTTTGTAAACCCTGCTGTTATTAAACCGCCGTTATAAGACCCAAATGCCTTGTGAGGAAAACATCCAAGAGTCCGATCGATTTAAATGTGTCCGAACAGAACTTAAGTGTCTTTAATTCCTCTTTCAATTTCTCTCTAATCCACCTTTTGGCTCTAAGCCTTCACCCGGTGACACGACTAACAATCAGTGCTGGCAGTCTTTAATTAGCTCATCCATTTTACAATACAAAGTCCTAAACCTTCTGCTCTGACCCTCAGCTTTTCTTTCAAACGCTCAAGATTGAAGATGTGTCATGCAGAACATGACACATTTCACAGTAATTACATCAGCACTGTGACCCAGACGGACTCTCTCTTACGCCGGACTCTGGATTGTTGTAACTGCATCAAACTTGCTCGGAGATGAACTTTAGAAACCTACTTATTTTCATCCCCTGTGGTTGAAAAAAAAAACAGTCCTAAAGTCTCATCTTCATCCTTAGAAGAAGCTCCAGATGCCCTCGGGCATCTCTGGTTAAAATGGTAACGTTATACTTAAGGGATCTTCTTAAACTGCACAACACCTACAAAAGCTCTTACTGAAAGTAAGCACAAACCATTTGTGTTACCTTTTTTTTTTTTTTTTAAATACGAAGCAGACGTACGTCCTGGGACAAAAACATCAGCACCGTAGTCCATCTAAATAAACAGCATAAACACCGACGAGGCAGTCGATTGCGTAACGAACCCTAACCCTGGATCAAGAATTCATCTGAGGTTCCAGTTTCCTTAAAAGATCTGCTCCTAAGATCTTGGTTCCAGATACCGCAGGGCGCCATCGGAGGTCTTGTAAAGTCCTTGTGCCCTGTGGAACCATATTAGTGCACCATATTATTACAAGCCCTCAATGGCTGCTTTAAAATGTTTAATATGAATTATGAAAGTGTAAGTTTACTTTAGCTTGAGCGAGGAACAAATTTTCTAGGTTTATCCCTGCAGTGCGACTACACAACGGTAACACGGTGATTACACTCACCATTACCACTACACAACGAAGCCGAAGAACAATAACACAGTCCTCTTGAAAGTCCCTCTGAAGCCCCGAACCATCTGCTCTATCCATATGGCTTTATCACATCAAAGTGACGGTAACTTTGAAACACAAATACCTAGCTTTGGAGAGTAAATTCATCTTTGGAGTGTATTATTCCTCCAGAGGGACCCTGTAATTACCCCAACAATAAACTGTGTTTTTTTTAACAGAGCTGTAATGTTTGCTTTGCAAAGCCAGCATTTCATTCAGACCAAGCCTGCTGAAAGAAACCATCACATATCAGCAATCTTCAGCTTTCAGCCCTCTCAGCGTCTCCATCTTGACCTCTCTTTCCTTCTCCATCTGTCCTGTCTGCTGTTCATGGTGAAATTAGGAAGGAGAAGCAGAAACTCATCTCAATTTAAATGTCATATCTTAATCCTGCTCTCTTAAACAAGTGCATGGTTTATCGTACCAAAAAAAAATAAAAATCCAGAGCAATACAGGAAATGTCACTGTTTCTGTCCCATATACACAAATATACACTCTAAAAATGGATCACTGGGTTTTGCATTAAGCTTTTTGAGATGTAATTGTTGATATTACTCCTTATTCAACACATATGGGTAATTATGCTTAGTTAGCTTTTTAGCACGAATTTAATAGCTCAGTGTCATCAATGTAGGTACACTGTCGATGTTTTATCAGCTCACCAACTGAATTTTTAATGAATGCAAATCATTTAAAGTCTAAAATGCCTAAAATTTCACAAAGGACGGATGCTGAACTCGGGCTGTGGTAACATGCTAATCGCTAGCTAATTAGCGCGCGGCCAAAACGGCATAAACATGGAGCAAAACGGGCAAGTTACCCATATTATTGTTAAAAACACTACATATTCAATTAATTAGATCATAAAAAATAGGTTTACAACGTTAAAATCACTCACCTTGTTAAAGGGAAACGTCAGTCAACACTATGGGTTTGTGCAGTAGGATCCTGGGCATGCAAAGTGGAAGGGAGAATTTTAACAAATATTTAGAGAAGCAGTTAAATAATTTTGATACAAGAAACGCAAAGATATTCTTTATTATTTAATGAAAGACTTAGTGCTTGGGTATGTTTTGACAGGGTGTTGAGACAATACTTGTGCGTGTGACAAGAAATCAGAGAGGACCATTACAGACAAAACAATTTGACAATATTATAGAGCTTTCTTTTTTTTTTTTAATATTTCAATCTCACAATAATCCATATATAATGTATTGAATTAATATATGTACATTCCATTAATATAAACATGAATTCAATCATTTGAAGCCTCAGAACTTTTATCAATAGTCCAGTACCCAACTACTCAGCTACTACTGACTCAATGAACCTAAACCATGATCAATAGTCAATAGCTCAATACCAAAACCACTTACTCAGCCATTTACAACATCAACCCTTTGGTGAAATGTCCATTAACACATAACTTGCTTAACCATTTCGAACCTTTAACCTTCAATAGTCAACGCCTCAGTGATCTTGAATGCTGAGGACACCGAATTAAACTAGTTCAGTAGTGCTGTCATTTAAGATGGTGACAGCAGTTAATCGTTCACAAACACAAATAATTTAGTAAACATTAACTAGAAACTAGAAGCACTACCTCAACTTTTGTACGCAAAACCTTCAAAGAAGCATAACGTCCCATGAGTAAAGGTTCTGCTGGCCCAAAACTGTCAAAATGCATCTTTATTTACAGCCAGCGACCTCTCAAAACTTTTTTAATGCAGATTACTGAGGTTCTGAAGCTCTTTTCTGACCACGCATTGGCAGTCAGAGTAAATGAGTTATAGATCCATTTCCCCTCTCTCCTCTGCGGGATAATTGGGAGGCTGGACCATAAAGAAAGAACGAGAAGGCATTGGCTGTTCAAAACTGGACAGTTTCTCCCTCGTCCCCCTCCCAGCTCTGTGAGTAATATAGATATTATTTCAGCCTCAGTCCCATTTTCTCCTCAATTAAATTATGATGTCCTCCACCCAGCCTGGCTGGGTGAGAGAGTGGGAGAAAGATATGATGTGAAAGCTTTATTGATGTCTACAATTACTGGCCAGGCTTATCTATCGGCTCTAGGTGAGGAAGGTGTGGAGGTTAGGGTCCTTATCTGAGCCTCTGAGCAACCCAGGACCAGTGGGAGCACAGTCATAACTTCCACTGTCCATCTCCCCAGACGGATGAGTGAAAACGGAGATATCACCGGAGCGTCACTCCACTGTTGAGAGTTGTTGTGTTTCTGGCTTATCCATTAGCTTCAGCCAGACATGTGATATATAGTTTTACAAACGTAGAGGAAGCCTGAGCATTAAATATCTATAAGGTTATATAATATGGCTTTGCAGTTTTACAAGCTCGCAGTGCTAAGAGCACAATCAACTCCGTTTCAAAATGCTTAGCTGTATTTATTGGTGTGAGACTGTTCACTATGGGAGTAACTCAATGGAACAGGGGCAATATGAATTGGATTTGGCCCCAACACATTGGAACAGAGCAGAATAATATCTGTAGATCTGTAAATTGGATGAACATTTTCTTTATTGTTTCTATACAAAACTGAAGTGACACAAAATCCAAGTGTTTCTTGTCTGTTGAGAGACCCTCCAAACCTCGCGACTGTATCTTCAGTACCACATTCCATTCACTGGAACACTCATTCAATTCAACCATTTGGTGAGTAACACTCTTGCCTTGCATACTTTTCAGATCAGCTAAAAATCGTTACGAAAACAATACATGACGATCATTTATCTATAATTAACACATGCAAGCCTCACCCGGGGTTGAGCCCTCAGTCATTGGCCACTGAGTCCCCAAGGCTGAAAAAAAAAACCCAATAACGCTACACACCATTGCGTTGTGTGACATCATCAGCAGTCTTTGATCCTCTCAGGAATGAAAAAAAGCATTGTGCTGCTGTCTGGTGACCTTCAGCCGAAAGAGTAAAGAGTGAGGCATGGTTCCTCCGCCCTACAGCTCAGAGAGATCATCTTGTTATCGTGCTCCGATGCACAGCATGCCCAACCTTGTGGCAGATGGGCTACAACAGGGATGCCCTGCCCATTATCATTGCAGCAAACGTGTTTATTGAGACCCATGCTAGTGATCCCGGGGCTTAAAGCTGATCGAGACCCTGTTCTGTAAGGATGCGCTTTGGTTTCTCTCATATTTCGGTTGCCGAGGTCTTTTAATGTCCTTGGAGGAGCCAGTTTATACCGTGCAGCCTGCGCTTTCTTGGGAAAACTTGGCCTACGTGTTCCGACTCCTAATCCGATGATGTGGCAAGAGACGGAGAGCGTAAGAGCAGAGCTTCAGCAGAAACTCCTGCCGTGATTCAGACTGACCGCAGCTTATGCGATCGGGAGTATGTTTTTATTCTGTATTTCTTACAGCCGCTGGTTTTTCAATACGTTATAGTTAAGGCTAGCGTACGACCAGGGGTATTTTAACTCTAAGTGTGTTTTAACTCCTCACATTATAACGCTACTAGTGTATCGACCTGATCAATGCAGTGCTACAACCAAAACAGGAAGTCCTTCATCATTAAATACGCTTACACCCCATATGCACTCCTCCATGCCATATTCTTCAGGTTCAGGCGTTGTGACCAACAAAAGTTTATCTTCTTCAACCTAAAGCCTTTGTGTATAAGTCTGAATCAGAGAAGAAGTGTAGGGTTTAGAAAGGAAAAACAAATTCCATCACCTGAGGTGCCTTCGAACTGCAATAAGGCTCTGTGGTTACGTTTATTGGCGTGGCGTCAGCGAGGTATCTTAACACAAAAACTTAGTGTGTCTGACACGTTTTACATTAAATTGTGGGGAGCAGAGGAGGTCCTCTCAAACACCTGACAGTACACCTGACATTATGATTGCATTATTGCTGAAACTGCAGCTTACTTTGATAAAACTAATGACATAGAAGATCTCCATTAGGTCACTGATAAACATATTAGGGTGGGGTTTAGGAATGCCATTAATTACCAGTAATAATATCAAGGAATAGTGATAGTGAGGTGTGTGTGTGTGTGTGTGTGTGTGTTTATCTTATCTTAGAAACGAAAAGATCAGAAAGATTTGTTTTAGGATAGCGAGGTTAAGCTTAGGTGTAGGATTGACAAGACAAAAATGGAAATGACCAAACACAACACGTTTACTAAGACACTCTCTCTCTCTCTCTCTCTCTCTTTGTGTGTGTGTGTGTGTGTGTGTGTGTACGCTCTGATCTCCTCTCGCTCACTTTTAGGTGTGGAGTTTAATGAAGGTTTGTGTCGAGACACAGCGAGACAAGACTAAAGAGCTCAGAGAGAAAGGGTGCGGCGTTTCGGTACTTTAAAGGGCTCGATTCTGCACCGCCATGGCGACCAAAGTAAAGCACACGCACTACGATCTAATACTCGAATTGGATTTCTCAGTGAACTTTGTGTCCCTGGTTTCCGATGCAGTTTGACCTTTTCGGTATCAGCTTGTTTTTAATCGAAGCGAGAGAAAGCCTGAATTCATGAGGCGCAGACCTGATGCTTTCTCTCACACTCATACAGTTACGGTACGAGACACCACACGCTCGTATCAGACTTCACATCGGTTCTACGTCCGAGCCGCTCTCAAACAAAAACAGGGATCCGGGGCCGAAGCTCGGGTCATCAGCGTTACGTTCGAGCTACTTTCCTGTAATTCTATTCTAATGAATCCAGCTTTTAATAAGTCGGGTTTTGCTTCGCTGCCATTTTCAAAATCAATCTGTGTTTGGATACCTTTGGATATCTCGATGCCGTAAGAAAGTCGATGCGTCTTTGAAAGCAATCTGATTCCCAAGCCTTAAAGATCTGGGTCTGTGAAGAAGAAGAAGAAGAAGAAGAAGAAGAAAGAAAAAAAACAGATCCTTTCCTTTATTACAAATAAAATCAATGTGTGGTTTTTATGACCGTGATGCGCCTATAAATACTGCTAATTATTTAAAAATTTATAGCCGAGAAAGGGTACGAGTCAGGAGGCCTTTTTCTTTGGAACAGGGCGACTTTATTACGAGGAAGGCATCTCTGTTATTTGTTACAGCTTATTAATGTTTGCTTACAGATCAAAGAGATTTATCATCGTTTTTAGAGCGACCCAGCTCGTCAGGCACACAGCTGCACGGGGAAGCCTTGTCAACTGAAATGGATAGGGATTGTTTTAATCAGGTGCCTCCTAAAAATTAGGACACTTGTCATCTTAATAACGGGAAGTCGTTACCAGAGAGCGGTGTCATATTCAGAAGCCCCTCAGTCGCCGGAGGAAACTCTTTCCAAGGAAGCAAAGAGAAATGACTCAGGCCTTCCTAGCTGTTTCTCATGACACCTGATCAGGCGGCCCGACGAGACAAAGCCGAGTCCTGCGTTCAATAAAGCTTTTGTTCTGGAGGAAACAAGCCATGCCTATTTGTGTGGCTCCAGGGAAAGCACCTAGCAGGGAAGCCAGAAAGGTCAGCAGCCTCCAATAGAATGGAGACCACAACGTCCTTGGCACCTACCTTCAGATCTTTAGAGCCAGCCAGCAGATTTTCAGAGCTGCACGTCAAAAACACGCACCGAGAAATGTTGACACCGTCGGAAGGGATTCGGTGCAACCTTTTTGTCCGGGGAACCCAATGCTCAAACCTCAACCCACAGTTTCTGTTTTGTGCTGCTTTTATGGGCTGAGTTTGTCCAGACAAACAGAGAGGCAGGGTTTGATTCAGTGAGATTTGACACAATGTTCCACGTTAAAGCACCCTGGGGTCTTTTGTTTGTATAAGCACCACCGTTTAGGACGGTGGCGTTTTGTTTAGGGAGCACCCCGTCGCAGATCCACCACCTTACTTAACAGTTGGGACGGCTCGTCTGACCGTACAGCCCGGTTAATGCGACGACCCCCTGCTGCTTCCGTTTATGGTTTGTTGACTCAGAACGGCCCAAGCTTTAAACACCTGATTTATCCTTTTTGTTTGTTTCCTTTGTGTGTTTAGTAGTCTTTTGCAAGAAGGGAAAAGTCGCCCCAAGTACTGGGTCACCTGAACTTAAAAACAACTATAAACAGCGGATTTGTCGTGTAACGGAAACACGCTGGCTTTATAAGAAAGCCAGTGGCGCTGTGTCACGGAAAAGCTTACGATCAGTCTTTTTATTCTGTTGACTGTGGTTTTGTTTACCAGCCATCACGTCCAGAGCCAAAGCTGTGGGCTGACTCACTGCGCCGTGTCGACTTCCTCCAGTGTCGGTCAGAGCCCACACCAAACATCCAGCAGCACTCCAGTGTACGGTCTCAGGCGAAGGGTTAGTGCAAAGACAAGTTCTGTTTCTGTCCTAAATAAAACACATGCATCTGTTCTAAATGGTTCTAAATGATCCTGTAAAACTTGATTTTAAGAACCTCTCTGGTATTGTATAATTGCTCTCATTATTACACTTAAGATGCAAATTTGGGTTTCGAGGTCGCAGGTGTGCGTCTCTGAACTTCCTCCTTGTTCTTCCAGATCTCATCTGGAAGATCTTGATTTTTTACATTCTTATCCCCTCAGTCGGCGTAAGGCCTAAACGATTTACGTCCGTACCTGTCTTGTAGGAAGGATAGCGCCGTTCTTACCCAATTCCCTTGTAAACGTAAGTAAAGGTAAGTTCGCTCTCTGTCTGGTTTGTGTTTAAAAAAAAATCGTCCAAGCCTATCGTTACCTAAAATCCTCCAACAAGGCTCCGAACCCGGCAATTTCGCAGGCAAATAAAGGTCTTAAGCAAGCAGCGCTACCTGCAACAGCCAGGAGTCTAAGAGAGGATCACCTGCTTAGTCAGCGCCGGGAGAACCGCAGAGCCTCAGATTAAGAATTCAGGAATAGTCAGGTGAGATCTGGGCGAGATCTCAGTGCAGTCAGAAACCGTTTAGAGACTGGAAGAGCCGTCGGATCGGTCAGTAACTCGGAACAGACTTCTAACCCTGCGTCTGTAAGAAAGCACGTACGTCCACGCCGCTTACGTTTCAGAGGAGAACAAAACGTTCAGATCCAAACCTTCCCTCGGAAGTCTGAAGCTTAATAGGACGGGTTCCAGCTGCCATGTTTGCTAGTTTAGTTAAGAAAGCAAACCAAGGAGCAGCATATGAACCGTAAAATAGACTCACGGGGAGATTACTGACTCATCAGTGTTCTGAAATAGCGAGTTGTGACAGATAAGATGGTGAGAACGACCTTAACAGGAACATGGTTCATTATTATACTAAACCCTAAAAGTGTTGACTGCGCTTTAAAACGGACACTGCTGGCCCGATAAGATGTCATCGTAAGAGCTTTGCTCTGAAAAAAAAAAACCCAAAACAAACCGAGACGTCTTGGCTGTCATTTTCAGCTTTGGAGATATATATATATATATATATATATAAATATAAAACCCTCGAGTAAAATAACACGTGCGGCGTTAATGACTGTTATTTAGGCAGGGTGAAGGGGGTCGTTACTATAATCAGCGCTGACCGGCCGTCCCCGCAGACGTGCATTATAACCCACGCGCCGAAATAAACACAAGCCTAACGCGATGATCTGAACGAAAGCCTTTCCCCAGGTCCTGCCTAGGCCCGCTCATTAAATCCATCCGCCAGGGGCTAATTATAGAGTTACAGCAGGCCCACGGTGGTTATATGGCACCCTCATCTTATCTAGACACAAACACGGCACTAGCACGACCCCTCGCTTTTTAAAATCCGCCACGCGCTGGGCAAAAATAAAAAAAACGCGGCCCCGCCTCCTGTTTGTGTGTCTTCGTCTCGGGTTAATTATACGCTTGCTAACCCAAATAGATCCTGCTCATGCATAAAGGCAGAGTTTCGGGACGATACGATCTGATTTGCTGCGTTTTGCAAACGCTAAACGAAATCCTACAGCGAACAGAGATGACGCACAAATCAGCCGTCTGAGGTTTAAGCCTGATCGTGATCATGTTTTTCCGACGGGGTTGCAGAAAGGAGAAATGACCTGGTTTGTTTTGGGTGTCGACAGACCACGATGACTACGTGACAGTAGCTATGGTTCCTCTAGGAAGAATTAATCGTTGTTTTACGTTCCTTATGTTCTAAGCCCTTTGAAAGACTTCGTTGTTTGAAGAGTTTTTGTGGTTTTGAGCGACAGTCGCCCAGACCCAGATCCAGACCCAGACCCAGACCCAGAACCAGAACCAGAACCAGACCCAGAACCAGAAGTTCAAATCCTGAAATGGGACTACAAAGGTACGTCAGGGTTTAGAGTAGTGTCAGCACCAAGACTGGGCGTGGCCGAGACCAAGACAAGGCCGAATCCATATGAGGTCGAGACCGAGACTGAACTCCACAGCACTAATTTGGCGTTAAGATAAACCCGGGGGACATTGGCGTAACCGTGTAATTTCAGTCTGTGACGGCGTATGATGTCACCAACAGGGAGAATACAGACCATACATAGACGAGGAACAGATTCGGTTCTGTGATTCCCTCTACTGAAAAAAGAATGCCGGTCCGACAGTGATCTCAGACGGTAACAAAGCAGGAGATCATCTGGAACCTAAAGAAGAGCAGTACTCAGTACTGCTGAGAACAAAAGCCAGATCTCAGACCCCATCTTGCCAGAGGAGGGGTACGAACCAGAGAAGGTGGCAGAGCCGTAGGATGAGCCTGACTTATTGGTGTCACATCCCCGGCGATAAGACCTTGTGTTTCTTGTCAAGTCTCACCACCAGATCTACGCCTCTGGTTCTGTGTTCCAGGTGACCACCAAGGTCCAGGGTTAAATCGGTGTTGTTTCCAGCACTGTGCGTCTGAGGGATAAAGAAAAGTGACTCCTAATTCCCAGGGCTAATTCACTCCGTCACCGTTCAAGTGAAGTGCGTTATAAATCTCAGGCTCGATAACAAATTTGACGCCTCTCGCCCTCTCCGTTCCTATCTCGAGCGTAATCCCCTATCTCTGTCCACAGGACTGTATCTAATGGTCCTGGACGATACCTCGTGGAGACACGCCGTACCTGTTCATAAATCTATTCGGCCTTATTTACAGCTGCTGCTGGAGTCAGCGATTTAAACGCAGCAGCGCCTCAGGTGCCTTTGCCATCTGCAGGGCTCTCTGGATGATCCCGCCGCAGGACGCTGGTGATTCGTCTCACGGTCGCTGCAGAGAAAGAGAGAGAGAGAGACAGAGACAAAGAGAGAGAGAGAGAGAGAGAGAGAGAGACAGAGAGAGACAGACAGAGAGACAGA
>JAUZST010007408.1:0-14203 GCA_034779995.1 Parotocinclus haroldoi | reverse complement strand
TGTGTGTGTGTGTGTGTGTGTGTGTGTGTGTGTGTGTGTGTGTGTGTGTGTGTGTGTGTGTGTGTGTGTTTATTATTCCTGAATTATTGGCACCCATAGCAAACATGGTTAAAAAAGTTAATGACAGTTGTTTGCAGTTAAATAGCTTAATATATGCCGGGACAAGGAATATCATATAAAAAGCTTTTTAAAAAAGCATTTGCTTGTAAAGAGGGTCTGCTTGTAGATTTGAAGATCTAAATTAAAAAAATTTTTTGCCTCTTTTTTTATCCTTCTTAATGTGTTTAGGTTTTTAATATCTTCTTGGCAGGATCATGAGACCATTTAATAAAAACTTAGTTATTGCCCAAAAGTGAATTTGGGTATTTTAGGTGTGTAGTTCTTTTTAGTCATTGCACCCATGGGCGGTCCCTGTGCTACCCCTTTGGGATGCCTCCTATAAAAATTGTACAGGTTTCATGTGTTTCTACCAGTCTTTGTATATTTGTAGAGGGGGGCATTTTTGCACCAATGTAAATTGATTCATTTAATTCTTACATTTAACATCTACCACGCAATTAGAATGTATCCCTTTTCCAGTCTTGGTCCTCCCAAGGTTTCCTATAGCTTTAGGGAGTTTTTCCTTGCCACTCTCTCGTTAGGCCTGCTCCATTTGAGATTGACCCTAGATATTAAGAGGACTTAATATCTTGACATTGTGTAAAATCCAAGAGAGTTGTATATAACCAACATTATTTATCACTTGCCTCTGTGTCTGACCAAACAAACAAGGACACTGTATGTATACACTAAGATCTCATTCGTTCCGAGTTATAGCTGGTTTATTAGTGTGGCTGTCAGGGAAACACAAGCTGGACTAGCAAATAGTGAAACAACTGGATGTTAACAGTTTGGGTTGCCATATCAGTACAATTTCCTTGTGCAAGTAATAAAGGGTTATTAAAATATCAGATCTTGAGGAAATTTCTAAAATAATCATATTTCAAACTGCTGTGAATTTGTCTGGCTATAGAAGGTCGACACACTTTGAGCTCTTTAGTGTAATTTATAATCTTCTCTTTGTCAATAATTGTAGATCTGGTGCCTGATGCAAAGTCATGACCAGATAAGAGTTCTTAAACCCTGAGTGTTTCTTAAAGCACAATTCAAATGCAAGCGTGCCAACGTTACAATTTGATAGAATATTTAAGGATTATTAAATAGTTACTGTTTTAATGACTTTTTGAATACATTAATTTTCATTAAATGTTAGGTTTATATTGCATTTAAGTCGAGTATTAAGCTAATTTACCACATATCCATTAAAGCCTTTACCAAGTGTACCAATAATTCTGAAGCTGAGAGAGACTGATTCATTTAAAATGTTCTCATTTTATGCCTCTTATTTATAAACCTCATGTAGATATAGGGAAGTGTGCAGGCATTAGGAACACACCTCTACAGTATTCTAATGCCTGTCCTTTTCAGAGACTTTTAAAGACAGCGTGTCCAGGCAGGTGGGTTCCTTTGGCAGCAGCAGAGCCAGACAGCTGGACATAGTGACCATTCCAACCTTGATGAACTTGATTTAGTGCAGCCTCCTATTTAGTTCCAGTTCTATAGCAACAAGACATATTTAGACCAGAGGCTTGTTTCTCTTGGCCTACATGACAACACTGCAGGATTATGATCACGGATACTGCTTAGGATACACAGTGCATAATGCATCGATCCTAGGCTTAATCTCATTCTTAATCCCAGGCAAAATCTTAACACAGGAGATTTATTGGTCACCTGAACCCAATCAAATAAATCATGCTATGCATTTGTATTCACCTCATTTCAGACTATTTCTGTGTACTGTACTGGGCCCAGTGTCAGACCTGTATTTATGGGCTGCATCTTAAATTGTCCCCGGTTCAATATTCCCTACATCCTACATAATATATACACTCACCAGGCTCTTTGTTAGGTACAACTTGCTGGGTTGGATTCAGAACTGCCTAAATACTTCATGGCATAGATTCAACAAGGTGCTGAAAGCATTCTTCGGAAATGTAGTTTTGAAACGATAGCATCATACAATTGATGCAGACTTGTTGACTGCTCATCAATGATGCAATTTCCCATTTCAGCAAACCCCAGAGGTGATCTCTTGGAATCTGGTGACTGTGGAGTTAATCTGAGTACATTGACCTCATTAACATGTTCAAGGAACCAGTTTGAGATGATTTGAGCTTTGTGATATGACACGCTATCCTGCTGGAAATATCCTTCAGAATTTGGGTTTACTGTGGTCATAGTTGGATGGACATGGTCAACGACAGGTGTTTAACCAATGCTCTGGATCTAATCTGGAACGAAGGGGCCCAAAATATCCCCCACACCATCACACCAGCAGTTTAAACCGTTCCTAGGTGTGTTGTTTACACAAAATTCTGACCCTACTATCTGATGCAGCAGAAATCAAGACTCATCCAACCATGCAAGGTTTTCCAATATTCTGTTTTGCAATTGCCTGTTCTTAGCTGATGGGCGTGTCACCCGGTGTGGTCTTTTGCTGCGATAGCCCATTCGATTTAAGGTTTCACACGTAGTGTCTTCTGCATACCTCTGTTTTAGTTACCATTCTATCAGGTCCTGTGGCATCACGTTCCTTCACTTAAATCACCTTTCTTTCTCATTCTGGTGAGAATGCGGTTTACACAGCATCATTAGATATGTGTTAATGAACAGTTAAACAGGTGTACCTAATAAAGCGTCTTGTGAGCATAGGGTACTGTTTGCCTATAGGGAATAGAAATTGAGTGTGGTAAATGAATTAAGAAACTTCCACGAGATAACAGTTTGCACATGCTGTTTGTTATTAAAAAATACCCAAATTCTTGTGGGTTTTCTTCGTGTGTGTTCTGAGCATGATGTCTTGGCAGCCCTCCATTCATGGAATCACATTGAAATGATGCAACAAACAAGGCATAAAATGAAGAACATATTATACTGAATTATTAATTGTAAATACTTGCATTCTTTTAAATACTTGGATTGTTTATCCATGGCTGTGTTGCTGTTTGTTTCTTTAGTGTTAAGTAGAAATTAATTCAATACAAAGCAAGCATTCATCACTTTTGAGAAGTGGTTGCTTTTCTGCTACCTCAGTTGCTTAGATTTGTACCTTGGTAAACTGTCAGTTTGTACACCACTCTGGATAAGTGCATTGTTGTTACATGTTTTTATTAAATGTTAAATGTTGTTGTTAAATTATTAGTTTTCTCTAGTCATTCACCAGAGGTCAAGTTCTGATTGTTGCTGACTAAATGACACTTTTTATATACACCAGAGCTTCTTTAAAACTTATTTAAAACTTTCATTTGCATGCACTTGAAAAATTCCATTAACTGCAGAAAATCAGATTCTGTCAGTAAACCTGATCAATGAATTTGGCATGCACCTGAGTAATCAGATAATGGGGAAACCTCCGTGTTTACATGACTTGGGCAGCAATCAGATTTCTACTTTGTGACCAGCCAAAAAATCTCATATTAAATATGTGATGTACATTTTAAACTGTAATATTAAATAATCAAATTTTCAATTGTTTAGCATATGTACTGTGTATCAGAGTCTAAAGTGTTTGATAACTGCTTTGCTGCCTTTATTCCAGGGTTACCAAATCTCTTTTTTTTTTTAAAGACACATGCAATGAAGAAAGAACCCAAATAAAACCAATTAGTCAGAATAAGCAGATCTGGCGAGAATGTGTAAACTGATAACTGGTATACATGTTAATGTATACACGAGTAATTTGATTACTAGAATAAAATTCAGCTCTCTTTATATGTAGTCTTAATCTGATTTCTAATTGGAGTTTGCTGTATACATGACCTTGAATAATCCTTGGACCCTCTGTCAAATCCTGCATTGGGTCCTAGGTTCCTCCTAGTGCACGACAATGCCCTTGTCTCTTTAAGAGAGAGAGTATGCTGGCAGGTTCTCTGAGAATAAAGTATTTGATACCAGATAAAATCACATCTGCTAAATGTCAATATGTTTCAGTCATACACTTCATTAAAAAACTGAGCTTTTAAGGAGTTCTGAAATTCCAGAATTTCTTTAGAGCTTTTTCAGCCCCTGCATTATGTGGGACTAAAGATGAACACAGACACACTCCCATGCTAACAAAATTCTTAGTGCTGCACAACTCTTTCTATTTTTAAGTCATAGCACAGGTCTGGAGAAGCTGTCTGTTATTGCAGTACCAGTGTTATTAAGTAGTTTAGTTTGCTAAACGTCTGTTTGCCTGACCAAGACAAAGTCCCTGAATGCAATAGAGTCACACACAACATTTGTGCTCAAGTATCACACACTTACAGCTTCGGAGAATTAAGAAGTTCTGCCAGAAAATGACAAATTTTTTTGGAAAAATATGCACTGTAGAGTAACTCCTTTTTGTGCATTTTTTCATCAAAGTGATTCACCAGACGTCTTATAAACTCATCAATAACTGCAACTGGATCTGTAGGGAGCTGCTTTTGGATTTCCTGAATGCATTTTTCCATTGTATGGGAAAGGAGTTTCGGGAGGTGCTTGGCACATGAATAATGATGGGAGCAGAGAGAGAAAAGAAGGGAAAGAGACAAAGGTAGAGAGATAAAGGTCTAGAGAGGACTACATGGTGTAATGTGCAGCCATGCGTTGTGTTGCTGTGTTATGAATAGGAGAAGGGCCCTCTGTGTTAAGATAAGTGACCTGCCCTGATCGAGTATGACAGGGAGTTAGAACTGATCTATACAGGCAGAATTCTCTCTGATCTGCTGTCAGTGTTCATTCGTCATCCAACAACAAAGCTTCGTTTCTGTCCCGTTCACTCCACCTTGCATGCTCTTCTCATTAGGCCCAAGTAGCCGTCACTCACTGTTCTTTGCCTCTCGTTTGATTGCTCATTTCAGTTTTATTGCTGTTTGCTGATGAAACAGATGCTCAGAGTACTCGCTGCCCTTCTGAAATGCAGGCAGTGGAATCATTGGCAACTCTATAGAACCAGGAAATGACAGGCCACGATCATGCTACATCTGACTGCTATCATCTTACTTAGAGAATTTGATCAGTGAATGGGGTATTTTTGGGCTCAGAAACACTGTTTGTGGAGTGTGGAATTTTTTAACAAGACTACGCCTACATTTACCAGAAAGTTTACAGACGATTCAGCGAGAAAAAGAGGACATGGTGTGCTTAGAGTCTGAGTTAGGCATGAGTCCAATGAGAACTTTCAGCGTGTACCCCCTAAAAAAAATTAAATCAAACAAAGAGCCGACCAATTACACGTCTCTTTCAACCTTTTGCTCGGTTTTGGCATTGGCTTACAGTTTGGTTCCAAACCAGAATCCACACAGGGCCTCATTTTCACTGCACTTTGGTATTTGATTCCGCTTGTTCATTTGGCTTTTAGCCTCTTTTTGTTTGCAACTGTCTGTTTAATCGCAGGATTTACTATGAATATAAATCGTTTTGTGAGCGTTATGTTGAGGTGGAATATACAATGAAAATGGGAAATATTTTCCCCACACGCATACACACTCCTCTTCTTGCTGAGCTTGGAAAAGCCGCTTCCAGCAGTCATGTCACTGGATTGGAAGTCTGGTCTTGTGTTTTCATTCTCCTGCGCCATAAGGCCTAACGGTGTAATAGAGCACCAAAATAAACAGTCTGTGGAGAGGGAATGAAAGAGAATACTGTTTGGGAGCACAAACACAGCAGCTCTGAGCGCACTTGGAATTTCTTTTCTCTTGTAAGACTGGCTCCAGGCCAGATCATACACCAGTGAGAGAATAGGATACGGGCAGGACAACCGAAGCTTCTGCCACTCTTATCTTACATAATCCCATTTACTGAGGTATAAAAGAAATCCACCAGAACTTTTAGTTCTTCTGAGTAACCAGTGATTTTGATTGGGGTTTTTTTTGTACATGTCTTGGTTATGATGACAGTTAACATTGAATAATGTTTTAAAAAGTGTCTTACGTTTATTTATATACAGGTGTGTGCCATTTAACCAATCACTCCAACCAATCAGAAATGACCATACTTGCAAAGTCTTTTTATTCTACTCTAATGTAAAGGGTACAGTAATAGAAGGGGTATTTTAACAAGAAAACATGGTGGCTTTGGGGTTACGATATTGGACTGCAGCTCCAAGGTTCAAATCCCACCTCTGACAAGGTGCCACTGTTGGGTTCTTGAGCAAGTCACTTAACAGCTGTTTGGATTGTAGGACTTAATCACTTATAAGTCACTTATAAATTCCACCTGATTCTTTTGTTTGAAGGAAGCAAAAATGCATTGTTAAAGCATAATGAGCAACAGGGAAGATCAGCCAGATGAAACAAAGCCTCAAAGTGTGACTGTGAACCAGTTTATACAGGCAATGGGGGATACAAAGGGAGTACTACTTACAGTAGGACAAGTACGTACACTTGCAATAGTAATCTCAGCTTGTTACAAATAAGCAAAGGATAGTCATACACACAGTCTTAACTTGTTTAAACAAGCCCTAAAACACATCAACCAAGTAAGAATAATTTCTAGTGTATGAGTTAATAAGCAAAATGTTTGTTATTTTCTGAATTTGGTTACCACACTTACCAGTTCTGTTCCCTATAGGTTAAAAGTGCATATGATAAACATATTGCATATAGTTATAACTGTGTGTCCTTTGCAACAAAAATGCAACTAAAAGCATTACAAAAAATGACTTAACTTATCGGCCAACTTTGACAGCTCTAGTTTTATGACCAGTGTTCAGATAAGGTCTTTGTTCTGCTGCAATGCCACAACTGTGATGGTGCAGTGGTTAAGGATTGTTCACCAGTTCAGGGTCAATTCCCAGCACTGCCAAGCCAACACTATTGGACACTTAAGCAAGACCCTCAACGCTCAGTTGCTTGAATCTGTCTGTCAGTACAAACAGCTTGCATTTGTCAACAGCAACAGTATGCAATCATTTTTGTTTATCTCACTTGTTACAGTTTTTTCCCTTTCTTCCCTAGGTCTGTCTGCGTATAGCAAATTATTCCAGACTCATGATTCCAGTCACAGGTAACTGTGAGCACCTGCAGGTATCTTGAGTTTTCCAAGTTCCAATTTTCCATTTATTACCGGATGCAATAAATTTCCTTAAAAGTAGCATTTCGCTCTCTCCTCTTGTTTCTCTACTGTGATGCGAACACACACTTTCACGTCTGTTTCTGTGTTAGCTGGTATTGTTTTACTGCTGTCACCTACACACTTTCTTCCCACACAATCCATCAGGAGCTGACGAATGCTACTTACCCCTAAGATGGCGTTGAACATCAAATCACCCTTATTTATTTTCCTGGACAGCATGTGACTGTGCAAACAGGATAGCCAGCAGTGTAAGAAATCCCTGGCTTTGAAACAAATGCAAATCTGTTCCATGGGCCAAGACTTTCTGGTGGACTGAAGTTCCTCCCTGTTCTACTCCCTGTTCTACTGCTGCAGTTCTGCAGTTCATTTTCACCCTGCAACTGCTATCAGCAAACACAATACAATAAGTTGGCCTCACACAAATTGGCTGTGAGTTCCAAAGATTTAGCATCTGTTGATCATGTGAGAACTTTTCACTGCATTAGTAAACAGGAATTTGTTGCATGCATTATTGGTGATCTGTGCAAATTATTACAAATATAAATTAGTTTATGAAGCATTGTCAGTGTAGAAAAGTGCCTTGTCCATTTCCATGTGCTGATTTTGCTCTTAGCCAATAACCTGACACCCATTGTATATTTTAATGTGTTCCAGTGTTGCACCTTTAAACAACTACGTCTGTAGAACTTGGTCCCTACAAGCTGTGCTTCATTAATAGTCACTTGTAAGTCAGTCTTACCCACGATTTATCAAGAGAATCTTGATATAATTGTATTTGAATGTAACATACCATATTCTGGCAATTAAAGGCATTCAGGATGGATTAGTAGGTATTCAGTCTATTCTAGGAAACATGTTAGGTTGTGGTAATTTTTATTTTTTTAAATCTTTAGCCATTGTTGTGGGTGTTTGTATGTTTTTGAGGCTAAAATTATATTCTCAGATCAACCGTAAAATTAAAACCACTGACAGGTGAAGTCAGCAAGACTGAAAGTTTGATGCTCGGGGAAGTATTCTGCTGGGAAACCTGCTATTCTGCTGGGTCCTGACATGTATGTGGATGTTACTTTTACACTTGCCACCGACCATACATAAGTGGAAAATGACTACACCACTTCATGGCAATGGTATTCCCTATTGGCACCAACCTCTCCCAGCTGTATTATGCACATTGCCACATTTACAAAAATGTTCAGCGATGGTTTGATGATCATGACAAAAAGTCAACCATCAGTGGGATGTCCTGGGAAAACAAGGCCTTACAGGACTTAAAGGACACACAGTAGGTAGGCCTGTGTCCATGCCTACATGGGTCAGATGCTTTGGAGCTTGAGGAAGATCTACACAGCATTGGGCAGGTGGTTTTAATGTTATGGGTGATCGGTGTATAGACAACAGTGCTTACACAAAAAAACATTGTACTGCATCTTTTAATTCCTCAGGGTTTGGTATTTTACAGAAAATATGGTTGTAGTTTATACAGTGTTCTTCTGTTGTATTTGTATTTGATGCATTCCTGTCACATTTAACAAATGCAGAATTATTGTTCATTCCAGTGTAGAAGTTAATATTAAACTATGTCAGCTCCAGAATTATGGGAAGGAATTGAAAAAAAAAGGTTTATGTTTGTGGATCATTTACAAAATATCTGAACTTTTACCATTCCGTCTCAACAAACCAAATGTATCATAATCAATGCCACTTTTACAGTAAGCACCCTTGCCAACAAAACACTAATTTGCCAACACAGGAGCCCTTCTATTATTCTTTATGAAACTGAAAAATACATAAGTCTCTAGGCATTCTTCGTTAAAGAATCTGTCCTCTTTTTCGGGCTGATTTCAGGACACTTCACAGGTTTTAGACGGATTTACTGAGGGTGAGAGAACTGGTATGGCCACTCTAAAAACGATGATCTTTTGCTCATAATTTGGAATAATTGCCCTGTTGGAAGGTCCAGCCATTGCCCAGTTCTACCCTTTTATCAAAATAATCCAGACATTCTTTTACATTGTCTTGGTTTACATTGCAAATGGGGTTATTCACCATAGTAAGCAATGTAAATTGGGTTATGTTGGTGCTGCTTTTACCTTAAAAAATTCCAATGACCTGTCTATAAACTCAGTTGTGTGTGGCACACCTTCCAAATCACGAGTTAGGCGAGTTAGGAGGCGGTTTCTAATTGTAGAAAAGGAGACATGCAGACCCAAAGTACCGACACTGTTATTGATTTAATAATTGATATGAACATGTTCAGACTGGTGGCTTTTTATTGCCCTTGCTTAATTTGACATTTCTTTTGTGTATTCTCTCGCACAATGTTGATAAATGTTAGGGAATTGGGTTGTCATGTCAAATATATACTTCACAGTGAAGGAGGAAGTAATTCATAACCAAACCACACTGTCCATAGCATTATTTAGCCATTCACAAGGGATGCTGGTAATTCTGTAGCTCCCTGTATCTCATTGTCTATAGTTATATTTGATAAACGGAGGTCAGCTTGGGGGCTGATATATGGGGGTGGTGTAATTCTAGATTCCTCTTGGCATACAGTTCTATGTTTAGATGTTCAAGATCTCTAAATACAGCAAAACTGTAATAATCTGTGAAGTTGTCTAAAACAATGATGTATGTGAACTGTTTAATGAAAACGTACAGGTTTACTAAATCATGTTGTCTTCCAATACTTTGAGTAAGTGTATTTTGTTGTTGTTGTGAACATTGTGATTAAAATGATTTAATAGTAAATATGTTGCATTTCCATTTTGTATCAATAGAATATAAGTATTATGTTTATTTGATCTAAAAGATGAACGTTGGATTAGCCAGCATTATTATGTATGAATACTAAAGCAGATCCCAAGTTATTCAGTCTACCTAGTAAGAGCTTGGCTACGTTCACAGACTGCTATCAGTGGATGACCCTTGTGGTATTGATGTAAGTAAGAAATTCTGATGCTACATGGTTATATAGGGCTTGCAGTTAACATGGTCACTTCACAGCTCCAGAGATCCCTGGTTTCATCCTGACCTTAGAATCTGCCTGTGTGGACTGTACATCCATCGCAGTTTACTGCAGATGCTCCGGTTTCCTCCCACATCCCAAAGACTAGTGCTGGGTTAACTAGCCTCTCTAAACTGGCCCGGTGTGAATGTGGCTAACTAGTATTAAAGTAAATAGCCATCATTGCCGAAAGCGATGATAAAGGACAATAATTTGTATTAGCAACTGAGCTCTCCCTGAAATGGCAGACATACAAAATCAAAAATGTTAATATTGTACAAATGTATATTTTTTTTTAGCTAGTCAGCAGAGGGGTAACAGAAAACTACGAGGAAGGAAGAAATGCAATTAATTTCAATTAATGTGATGAAACTGATGTCATAAATATTTGATTAATTTGACAGCACTAGTTTTTATGACATAAGAATTGGGAATTAAAGGATGAATCGAGGTCTCCGAGTTATATATCAACAATGTTTGGCATAGGCATGTACAGTACTGTGCAAAAGTCTTAAACCACCATTAGATTTAATGACCGTTTATAACAAATTGTCAATTACTGGACACAATTTCAATTTGTCACTCCGTAATACTCTTTTTCCACTGATCTTCATTTTAATCTTTGTGATATTTACATATTTTTGTGCAGACATTTGCATATTCACCTGTTGCACCTTACTTTTGCTCGTACAGTTGCTTGCTCGTTTCTTTTACTGTTTTACTGTTATTGGTGAGAAGTACCAAACAGAATTTTGTTGTACTGTGCACAATGACAAATAAAAATGCAGTCTTTTTCTTTTCATTCTTTACCATAACTTAGCATTTTCAACCTGTTTTTCACCGTTCCCCTTCTGATGAAGCTGCCAGATGCTGCTGTTGTTCGTGTAAAGGTAGGTCCCACAAGATACACTGCTCACAAAATGTTTGGGAACAGTATACTTGCGACTGTAGCTTTTTTTTGTTTTTTTGTTTATACTGAATACATCTTTCTTTTTGTTACATCCAAATGTGATATTTTCTGGTTGTATTCTATTAAAAGGGAGTAAAACAACGATGTATGTATGTTATAGCATTGCTAAAACAGTGGTATAGTTAATCTAATAGTGGTCTAGACTATACCTTTTTATAGTACTGTATGTTTGTACTAGTGCTCCCTAATGTTCTTTTTAACAACCAATTTCTTAATAATATACCAAAGACTAATGCCCCCTCACCCTCTATGGCCATTCCGTGGATTGTAACAACATGGAGCAACTCACATTTGGCATAGTGATATTAAGAGTAATGCCACAGTTATTGATCCTTATATGTTTTGTATAGGTTCCAGATCAATAAAGGGCATGTAGGAGATTATCTTAAACTTAACAGAATACGTACAATTTCAGTCTATTTGTCCAAGACTATTTTAATAAAAAAAGAGGTCCCCGGGGGTAATAGCAATAAAAAAAGCATACACTTTGTGATCTATGTAGTGTCATACATAATTTGCATTGTCTGCATCATGACCACAAAGTGGTTATTACTAAAACTAAACCAACATCACTACAACATTAAATCCTGGTTTTTAAAGGAGGTAAATTAAAAAGAAAAAATCGGAAACTTTCCAGCATGTCTGTAATTTGAACACTTAACAATAGAATGGTATCTCTTGTAGACAAACAGTGTGGGACAGTATGAAAACCACAGCACAACTTTCAGTAAGGATCAATCCTGTGTGTCAGGGCTTTTTAAAAAACAAACAAACAAAAAAAAAACCTGAGCATCAGCCAGGCAATGCCCTTGTTAACTGCTTTGTTTGTTTTTTTGTCTATCCAGTAGGCATCATCGGTCTTAATTTCTCACTTCCGCTGCTGCTGAGTCATTCTGCATCAAGCAGCTTCTGCACGAGTCACTTCCACCGATTCTGAAATGCCCAAGATAAGGTGTATGGTGGCATAGACGGTTTGAAACAGTTAAATGAACACTTAAGAGTAAAAAAAGGGAAAATGCAGGCAAAAATCAGTCCAAATGGTCTATTTGGAGGTCCGATAGTTGATAGAGTAGCATTTGATGGCAAAGCCACCTTGGAACAAAACTCATGGACAATGTGGTACTTGGAAGCGTCATGCTCCAGGGCCTCGAAGTGGAGGAGAAGGGTGTGTAGAGGTATTTTATATCCAGTTCTGGCCCTTCTTGCTGCTAAGAACCTGAAGAGTGGACCTGTCCTCACAACGAGTTTCTCAGCTGCACTTGCAGGATTTAACGATCATGTTGGAAAGTTGCTCCACTTTAGGAGTTCGTCCCACGTAGTACAAGATGGTTAACGGCTCTAGATCTTGTGGCACACAGCAGGGTGAAGCTGATGCTTCTGGGTTCAAAGTGTTGTACAGGCTCAGCAACTAAACAGACCAGGGTTAAAAAAAATTAGTTTCAACATAAAAATGTCCTGATTTTTTTGATTTACCAACCTTATGCTGACAGCTCCTGCTTATAAAAGATGTAGGAAGGAGGTGTGATGTTTTGATATTTTCTGGAATTTTATCCATAATTACTAGATCTACATCTTTTAGAAATGTGTTTATAAAAGTCTTGCATTGTACAAGCTTGCTATTATAAGTCATTTGATGCGGACTAATGAAATGGCATTGAAGGCAATTTAATTATAAGAAAAACAAAAATTTTAAAACTAAATTGTGAACAAAATTAAATGTCTTAAAACTGAAGAATTAAAGTAAACCCTGAAGCGCATAAACTGCAGAAGGTTTCATATTTTGCCAACAACAACACATTAATGGTCAAGCAAAACACCCAAGCTATACCCCTCCTCAACAGGGCATATGTGGTTGGCGAAGTTTGTCACATTCTTCATATTCTGTACGGTGCTTAGTTCGCAGGTGGTGATAGAAGTTCGTTGGGGAGCTTTCTTTAAACCTGTTCATGACATAGTTTGCAGATTGCTGCTTTAAACAACAGCCGTCTTTTCAAAGCTAAACAACCTAGAATTTAGTGAACATGAGTGAGCAATTAAATCTAATCATGTAGACTGCCAGGCCAGTGCTGTCTGTATTTTGTTGCCGACTGAAACAGATGTTTCCATCTATATCTGAGTGCATCAGACACCTCGATGTCACGTCTGTTTTGAGAAAAGATGCCATTGAAAATATCCAGCTAACAAGCCTGTGGTTAGCAACAGACAGTAAGTAAGTGCTACAAGATGCAAACAAATGTGTGTGGAGCGGCAGTCTTCAGCTTTCTCTTATCAAGGTGTAACAAATGAGTAGTAACAAAATGCTGTGGTGATTCATACCAGCACAACATAAACCATCACCATTTTTAGCATTTCTTAGCATTTTTAGCTCTAGCTCTTATGCTCTAATTAGGCAAAAAAGAATGACATATTTTTTGCCACTAGTAGCCCTGCTGAACAGCATGCTGGTTAAGGCTTGCTAGCTACCCAAGTGGTATAACAGACACCACAATCTAGCCTGTTAACAGCTGAGAAAGGTTGTGTTAGATTAAAGAACACAGAAATGGATTATAAAGGAAGGGAGATGCAAAAGAAGAATGGCATATACTGTAACTCTCAAGACTGATTCAGAGCAATGATTAACTCCAAAAGGCACCTCTTTGTTTTTTGAATACATTGCAGATAATAATAAAAACTATTTACATTCAGCAACTGTTTAATGCATTCTGATTTGTATAATTTTGTGGGGTGAAGTAAAGTAGCGTTAGCGGCTTACACCAGATATTGAGCATTCAGTCTCCTATAACCTCCTCTGTGCTGGGTAACCACACAAACAGCTGGGTTTTTTTACTAAATTTAATTTATAATTCATTTTAGTGGTGTAAAGTTTCCTCCAAGCAAGATATAATTAGAGAAAACAGAGATTTAGAGAAAGGTGATTTATTTTGAAAACAGCAAAGTTTTTGGCAGCATGCTGTTTGAATTACATAAATAACGTTGTACATAAAGTCATTTTGGAATAACAAATGTTTATAAATAATGATATATAATTCTATACACACACTCACACGCACATATGTGTGTGTATATGTGTGTAAGTGTATATTTTA
>JAUZST010007407.1:0-14203 GCA_034779995.1 Parotocinclus haroldoi | reverse complement strand
TGATATCTTCTCTTTTTAGGTCACTACTCAATTTAGTAAACAAATAAATCTGTTAGTTTTTATGTTTTCACTAATTAGGAATTGGGATAGAAAACTCATTTCTGAGTTGAATGTATGCTAGAACTCACTGGAAGGCTGGAAGGCCGATCCTGTTGGTTCAGGCCCATGTCATCATGGTTAGGCTTCCCAGGAGTCATGGCAGACTGACCTCTGCTACCGTAGGCCTCCTGAGGAGCATCCTGCAGAGACAGAGAATAGTTTATCCATACAGCTTCAGGTAAAATGGAACCATATCTTAAATTACTCCCATGTCTTGCGTTGGGAAACAGCAGGTTACGGCAGTTGATATAATCAAGCTTCAGGAACACTTACAGACAAGCCTACAATTCTGTCTTTGTTTCTTAAATGAGCAGAACTATAGAGAGAGGCAACAAACAAGGTGGACATTTCTTAATTTCCCATTTGTCGGATGTGAATGGCAATCAGACAACTATGCTTCTGCATAAAGGAGCCCTAACAACCATACAAGACCACCACCAGCCTTACAAGTTATATTGTTAGTTTTAATCACTAGAAATGGCTTATAGTTTTGTAATGAAAAGGCAAATGTTTCTCACAACACGGCAATCCGCAAACTACCTACTCACAAAATTAAGGGATATTTTAAAATGAATACAAAGAGGCTCCAACAAAAACTGCTGGACAATCTGATCCTGATCATGCCCCATCACTGTCAGTGTGTTTTGGCACTCTTGGGTGACCATACACCCTTCTGAACTGTTTTCTGTTCACCCTCACAAATGCTTTTTTTTTTACTTTTCCTTTGCTTCTCTGATGATCTTGTTTAATAAAATAAAATCAAGTACGTCTTCATTTAATCAATTCATATTCATTTTGAAATATCCCCTCGTTTCGTGAGCAGTGTATGTCAGAAATCATCTGTCATTTGTGAAGATTATGCCAAACTTCACTGATGAAATGAAAAAAAGACAAGTATGGCTTGGATGGTTTTTTTTCAGTACAAATCTGTTGTTGTGGCAAAATGTGAAAAAAGAACAGTAGAGTTTCCTTCAATGCAATTTGAATTAATGTTATATTAGTAAGCAACAATTCATATCATAAAACAAGAGCAATCTACTATAATGTAATTGTTATAACTTTTAGTAACGTTTTTGTTATAACTTAGTATCGTCTAATTATGGTTACTCATAATGTCCCAGAAACTGTTCAGTTTTTTCTTGGCAATATTGCCCAACCCTTAGCAACCATTTTTCCTCCGTGTGTAATTACATCAACCAATGAGAAGTCATAGTGCAATAGTAAAGATGCTGGAATATTGCCCAGAAAGCTGTTTTTGGCTCTTCCACTGCAACAAACCTCAGTTGAGCTATATTTTGTAAGACTATACATTTATGTCATTCTGTATGAGTCTGCTGAAAGCTGTACTTGTTAATATTGTCAAAGAGCAGACCTATTCATTTCAACCTGCAGGCTGTCAAAGAATAAGGATTAATCACATTTGCTACAAAAGAGAAAAATTTATCACTGTGCCATTCTACACCCAACATGACACACGATTCACTTGCTTTGGTAAACACATACTTGAGCACAGGAATATGCAGACAACCACGTGCTTCATTCACCACTGTACATAAACACTGCTGTTGTGTAATATCCATTCAGAAGAGCAGTGCAGAAAGGTAGGGGTGAGGGGAGGGTTTGTAGTAGAGGGGGGAAAAAAACCTAAGCATTCCAGAGTCTGACATTTATTTAGTTTGTGTGTGTGTGTTCATAACTGGGTCATAGCCCAGTCAGATCACACAGGCTGATGTTGACAATGTGGTCATGACATCATGACTCGTTAGGAAGAATTTCAGCTACTAAAAGACAGGAAGGGTGAACGAGAAAGGCAGAACATATCCAGGTTTTACATTTTATGCTTTTCCTAGAGAGACGGTTATATGGGAGATGCTGTACATATCCTCAGAAAACACAGGGTATACGCATACGCATATCTTGAATGCAGTACCAGTCCATCACGAGGCTGAGCAAGGCTTTCTTTTGGAGCTGACTGGTTTCCACTCACTGTCACTCCAACCAAATATTGGAACTCGATTTAGTGCTCACCAGACTCCTAACGAAAGCAAACATCCAAACATTACAGAACATCCAGGGACAGCCAGAATCCAGACAGGTGTAAAGAACGGAATCCACAAAATATAGGAGGAATAATAACAAAAATCCAGCTGTTCATACATTAACAAGCACATGAATGGTCCTGTAGGGGACATGTTTTCATCCCATTTGCTTGTTGACCACTATCCAGCTTTGTAGTTCCATCAAGATCTGTCTAATTTATAGCTACAACTTTATCTCAAACACCACAAGTGACTGCTAGTGACTTACTCCTCACTCTTAATAATATACACATTTAAACGTGAGGGACAGATGTGATTCTATTAAATGTGCAAAAACAAATTCTGATGCTATTCTTTCATTGTGATCTCTCAGTGATCTCTCACATTTTGACAATTTGCATGAGCAAGCCAAACTCTCCAGTGTGACCAAAAGTGGTTTTCCTATTGAATGATGGGGACTGATTTGTTTGTTGGTTTAAAAATGTATGCTTTGTTTTGCATTGTTTACAATTCAGAAACAAAAAAGGAATGTCTTTTATCAATAAAAATGTTTTCCCCATTTTCAAAACTGGGCATTTCATGGTTGATGATTTAATGCCACTTCAGCACATCAGCCATTTTTGGCAAGAGAGGTAATGTTTCATGTGGGTTGTTCTATTGTCATGCCCATAAATATAGGCTCGTTTTTGTAATGGTAATATTTTTTTAATTTCAATTTGTTTGCTTTATCTTGGCTGGATATTTCAGTTTGTGTGTTTGACATTAAGATATTTCAGGTTTTTTTTTTTACATCAGGTATCTAGGGTATTCAGCAGGTACATGTTTTATAGTAATAATTCTTTGGAACATTTCACACTGTATGAGTTATTCGTACTTTAGCAAGTGTCAACCTGGTGTTATCAATACGGCATATAATTAATTAATAATTTTAATTAAACAAGTCTAAGTTACTCGGTTCCACTGGTTTGTAGGTACTGGAAAATCAGTAGTCCTGGTGACGATGATGGATGCAGAACTACATAAAAACAAGAGAGTCATTTTAGATTTAGCTTTATTCTACTTTTTTAGCTAGAACAATTAAGGTTTGGTTATAGCCTTACAGAATATATGCTTGTGTCTAATACAGCCATGTGTTTCTCAAACCTGCACCCCCCTGCTCTGAACAGTTGAGTTCTTTTCCGGTTCAAACACAGCCACTTTAACTCAGTAATAGGCTTGTTAATGAGCCAAGTAGTTGGAAATTCCAAATGAATGTTTTATTTGAATATTTAAAATTTTAAAATGAAATATCACACTAATGAGATATCCCACAAATTTTTGTGTACAGTATATTATGGATGGCGATGGTATCAAGTTTGGCCACTATCGATGTAATGTGAAGCAAAACTGTGACGATGTGTATTTAAGTTGGATTGTGTGTTCATGTTTATTGTGCCATCTAGTGCAATTGCGTTTTTGAACACCTGAGGGCATCATGCTGCCAGATGCATATCCTATTTCCTAATTCATGAATCCTGTTAATACTGAGTAAAATTTGCACATTAACTCAGGCTTGACTTTAAACTATTGTATAGATTTCAAAGTACAGCCCCTAAATACACCTACAAATGGCAAATTTAGCATGTCTGAAAGAGCAAAACAACATTTCTCTATTTATCATTCTGTATAACATTTCATAGCTTACATTGCTGTGCAACGTGTTTAAAAATAAGCCCAAAATATACATGTACAACTGTGCAGAAAGGTATTATCATCATTTCTTATGTTTACATTATCCCTGAGCAGACAATACATGAAACACCATAGCTTACCAGTCTGTTTATTTGAAGATAAAAGCACACTCCTCCACTTCTTTGCTACATAACGGTCTATTACTTTGTAGCCACACTTGCCCGACCTTGTGTAATGATTGCAAGTCATCATTTGACACTATAAGCCAAATTAACATGCATAGACAGTGATATTTATTCATGAATGATGAATATATACAATCGATATCCGGTTAATCGGACCACATCAGGACACGATTGTTTTGGTCCTAATGGGTTAGATTAAACGAACATGCCCTATGTTACAAGACGGGACGTGCTATAATTTATGTAACATATGAAATGATGAATTGAATCAGAATGTATTACAGCATGTATTGTTACAAAAATAAAAGCCTCGACCGCAATAGCCTAGAAACTAATGTAGCAAAGAAGGGTTTATTTCAGCATATTATTAGGCTCACATCAACATACATTCACAAGAGCACTCAAACAGGTAGACTGCTCGAATGCTGAATGCATCACTGCATAAAACACCCCAGTAAACGTTTTGAAAGTATTAAAAGCGGCAGACGGCAAAGGCCTGTGCTAATAAACTCAAACAATTGCTCATAAACTCTGCATACAAGTCTAGATGGCATTATATTAGTTTAGTTCCTAGTCATAATGAAGGGGATTAGCTTCCCTGTGGACAGTTGCATTTCTCCTCCCACAGGAAAGTTTGTTCTGTACAAGCAGCTTTGGTCACGATGTAGCTCAAGAGAGCACAGAGCGAGGTCAGCTTGTTGCTTCTTTCTTAAATGCCACCAAGTGAACCAAGTGGCAGGGTGAGGCAAGCCTGAGGCTCCAGTCTTGCACAGAGTTTAGATGTTCAAGTGGGTGTGAGCTGGAGCATGTTTTCGGAGAAAGGAGAACAGCTTGGTTAGCAACTCCTCCACATGAAGAGTCAGAGCTCTGAGTCAGCACTGAGCTGCACCATACAAGCCCAGGACATGCAGTAGAAAATCTGTAGCAGTAAATCATTCAATGTGTGTCTGTTTGAGTGTTTCACAGTGGCTGCGTTTTTCTTAAAATATACTGCTTTGCATTGAAATTAATTTTGGCATAAATGACAATTCATTGTGAAATAATTAAATGACATTATGAGAGAGACAATTCTGAAAATTAAAACATTAAAACATTTATAAGTGCAGACCTTATTTTGCTTATAACATGAAGTACAAAGTAAAAACTCCTTACACAGCCCAGCAGTGCAGGTGTCATATGGGTTCACGCATGTTAGATTTATATCATTCAGACATGAGCTACATGTATATAGGACTGCAGCGCAACAGCTGTAATGCTTCAATAGATAGCAGTCACACAAGAGATTATAATAAAAATAAATACATAAAACATGTACTGTGAAACCTGTGGTGTTTTAGAATAATAATAAATAATAATAATAACAACAACAATAAGGGAAAGGGGAGATTAATTAGTTTATCAGACTTAATAAGCTATTCATTATGTAAAGGAACAACTGGACATCATTCTTTTTTTCCTCCTTAGTAAAGATTCATTACAAAAAACTGACTCCTTACTCCAGCAGGAATACTGCATATGTCATAAAGGGTTCGCTTGTATTAGTTTTCATATTAGTTTCGTATTAGTTCAGACATGAATGATATTCATGTAAGACAGATTTCTATTTCCTTCTGTAATTCTTAAGACCTCACAGGTAGATCGGATAGATGTGCCTATTTTGTGTTCCTTTTGTCCAAATTATATTTATTTCCGCTATTGTCTTAAATGTTGGTTTTATTTGCTGCATTTTATTATACTATTCAGATTATTTCATTATCCATTATTATTTCATTATTAGTCTTCATTTTATATTTTAATTGTTCATATATTATAACTATTTATGGACAGGACCAGATTGTCCAGTAGTCTTGTAGGATCCCCTCCATATTCATTTTGAATTATCCTCTAATTTTTGTGAGCAGTATAGTTTACTTCTTACATATAGCGGCTAAGCCATCCAAGATGGTTGAGTCTATTTTTGAGTCTTTTCCTCCCAAGGTTCCTTCCTTCTAACACTTGGGGAGTTTTTCCATTCCACTGTCACTGTAGGAATGCTCCAGTTAAGATTTGAGCTTAGGAAATAGAAGATAATAGAACATTGTAAAGCTGCTTTGAGACAATGCTCCATTGTAAAACGGCGCTACAGAAATAAATCTGACTTTGAGGTACCTGTACTCATCAGCCACATTAGTTGTGTAATTACAGTGCAAACGCGGATCACTAGCAAGAAGATATAAATGGCATTCCATATCTCATTGGTTGTAAATTTGTGAAAGTATAAAATGGCTGCATCTTTATTAACAAACAAATGATGTTCTGTAGCTAACTGACGTTCTAGACTACAAAAAACAATTGCAAAAAATCCCAACAAATTGTTTCCGAGAACTCCATCCCCCTCTCCACATGCTTCACTCTCTCCTTCCTGTCTGAGTCGGTTTGAGTCCAGGCACGCAGAAAGAAAATGAATGTGTTTCCCCAACCGGTCTAACCAGCTTTCTAAGAGAAAATGAAAAACTGGAGGCACAAACAAAAGCTTGAGGATATGAGCTTCTCAGCCGCTGTGCTTTTGATAGCGTCCACATGCACACGCCTTAGAATTTCACACAAGGTCAGTTTGAAAGAACAGAAAACGCAAGCTGTGTGTAAATCAACACAAACAGACATCTACACATGAGTCTTTCTGTCACGAAGCTGTGGGGATGGGGGTCTTTCTTTTAAAACATCAAAGACCTGCTACCATGCTAAAACCTGGAAAACGTCTTAATCAAAATTATCTCTAGCTGTATTTCTCATACACACAGATAGACACTCTGTGGTAACCATGAGCTATAAGGTGTTTGGGGCTCTTACCTGCTGAGGTGGAGCTCGAGGTTGCATGTAGTGAGGTTGAGAGGGAGCAGCAGGCTGCTGATGAGGTGGGCTGAAGTACGGAGGCTGGCCCTGCTGGCAGTACCCACCCATGCCTTGCTGACTGTACTGGGCTGGGATCTGCTGGAAGGGAATTTAAATAATTGTATTTATGTTGCCAAGTGGTTACTGGTAAACATTTTGAAGCTTGTAGTTATACTGACGGTAATATTATGAACTTTGCCCCGTTACACACTATCAGGCAATCCTGGATCTGCCCTGCACAAATGAAAACTGGAAAGTTCTAAACTTGGTTAAAGTTGGTGTAAAGCACTTCCACAAACATCAGTCATTCACATGTTACATATATAAAAAAAATGTTGCTTACAAAAACTAGGGAATATTTCAAAATTAAATATACCGTAAAAAAATATCCCCATATTTTTATGAGCAGTGTAGTTGAACACAGTACAGCCTGAAACAAGCAAAAATACACAGGACGTGTCAATAAATACAAACAAATAGATTACTGAACAGAATTGAATTCTACATTTTTCGAGGTATACAGTGTTTAACAACCAAACTATGTTCTGTGAAAGGGGACGATGACCAAGGTGGATTGTGAAAAAATCTTGTTTAGGTATGCAGAATAGCTATATTTTCTCTGTTCCAACTTAAAATGTAATTATTTTTACAAAACGTTTACCCCCCAACTTAAGGTTAATGTTAAGCTTTTAACGTATAATAGGTTTATGTAGTAAAGCAATGACCTCCAAACTTCTCTCAGTTAGTATAGGTCATAAGTATTCTCTACTGCAAAAATGGCAAACATGGTCCAAAGTGAAGGTAATCATCTTTTACATTAGGCATTTTATGTATAATAAGTTCAATGGGATGAAAAAACCTAAAATGAGTCGTTTCTTTTTTTGGATCAAAATTTAGTCATTGCAGCAGCAGAGCTCACTTTTGACCAAAAGTTTAAATTGGGGACATTAAAGTTCGTAAAATATGGTAGAAGAAATCAAGTAAAAATTGAAATTTGAATGGATACCCAGTTCTTTAAATTTTGGAATCGTTTCCAAATCAGAACCAGGTTTATATGCCCAACTCTACACTTGATTTACCTCATTTTAGGATTTTATATAAACCAGGCTTTTGTGTCCTTATATACAGAATCATAAATCAAAAGTGTAGTTTCTTTCCCCACATACACTGTAATGTATTGCAACCCAAGCTCAGACACTACAGGGAGCATGGTTATCATTAATCAGTCTGATGGTTTCAGGAACAAATACCCACCTGGCAGCTGGGTATGGAATGGCCCACCAATAATGGAGAATGCTCTTTTCACAGTTTGTTGTCAGAGGCAGTTTTCGACCCCAGTGGGAGGCCTGTGATTGCAATCATGGTGCTGACACTGATTAAAAAATACCTCGGACAAAAAAAAAAAAAAAAAAAAAAACCCAGAAAACTTGGGGCACTGAGGGAACGAACTGTTGCTTCTCAACTGGTACTAGGCATATTTATAGGTAGCCTAATAATGTAGTAATATTAAGGTTAGTAGCTGAAAATATATTTACGTATACACCTTAGCGGGAATAGCGTATAATGATTAAGCTAATTCAAATAGAATTTCCATCCATTTCAAAAAGGTAGGTAATAAAATAAATCTGTTAAGATTAATAGCCAGGTAAATTTACCCATGTGATTATACTTCCAGTCGAAACTGGTTATGAGCCTGTGTTCCAGCAACCTCAACCATTGATAAAAAGCAAGATGGAACCATGCTTTCATCTTGTCAAATTCTGATCCTACCAAACAGATATTGCAGCAGAATGAGACTCATCAGACCAGGTAATGGATATCCAATCTTCTGTTGTCCAATTTCGATGAGCTTGTGAAAATTGCAACCTTAGGTGCCTTATCTTAACTGACAGGAGTGACAGCTGATGTGGTCTTCTACTGCTGTAACCTATCTGCTTTAAGGCTCGACATGCTGTGCATTAATGTTGTCATTCTGTCAGACCGATTCAGTCAGGCCATTCTGCTTTAAACAAGGCATTTTCACACAGTGAAATAAAATAACTACTTTTAACTTCTAAATTCTAAAGGCATTCCTACTCAATGTAGGTTTAATGGTGAAAGAGCCATCTGTTGAGAAGGCAGATTCCTTCTCCTCACCACTTAATCAGGAGCTGAGATGGTCCAAAAGACAAAACTGATAGTAATGCTCCAGTCTCAGCCTGAACCCAACATGAGAGCTCATCACTCACATGTGTGTGTGTGTGTGTGTGTGTGTGTGTGTGTGTGTGTGTATACATGTGTGTTGCGTAATTCTATAAGCTTCAAATCATTGCAAGCTGTCTCATTCAATCTTACGTAACGGGATTGAGAGGGACAGCTGTTATTGGCACAGGCCCTTTGCCTCATCTGGAGTCATTTGCATTCATCACTCAGGCCAAACAGAAAACAAAGACAAGCCACAATGATGACTTTGCACTGCCTACTCTCATCACAAATAGCACCTTTGTCTTAACATTCCTGCACGCAAACAGAACTTTCAGGTGTAATTTTTTGGGACTTTTGGCCTGCCTATTTGAACATCAACACTATATAACTTTGCATCAGATTCATGCAATCTGTCAACTGAAGAATTGTGTTTCAAGCAATACAAAATGAACAAAATACAACAATTAAATCAGAAATTTAGGGAATATCCTCTTTAGGCAATATGAAAAATTGGCCTTGTCAGACATCGAAGACTGAAAGACCCCTGTAAGGTGCCGGATTCCATGTAAGCCATATATTGTGTCAAACATAATGGACTTCAATATCAATTATCACTACAATTTCAATCACTTATATTATTCAAAAGATTGTGATTTAATTTTCTATTACATGCCATGTATTTTTATTTCTGCACTTCAGTTTAAATCGTCGCTCCTTTACAATCATTACAACTATTAATACAAGAATATTTAACTATTATTATCTTATTAAAGATCACACGTAAATACTATGTATAACCTACACAAACAAAATACAAACTACGGTTCCTTCATTGGGTTCACCTGTTCAACTGCTTGCAATTGCAAATACCCGATAAGCTGATGTCATAAAGCTTGAATCATGGAATGGTTTCTGGAATATGACAGTGAGTTCAGTGTACTCAAATGGCCACCGAGCTAGATCTCAAACCAAAAGAGCACCTTTGGGGATGCGGCAGGAAGGAAGATTTCCATAATGGATTTGCAGCCAACCAATCTGCGTGATGCTCTCATATCAGTATAGACCACATTCTTTGAGGAATGTTTAAAGCATCTTGTTGAATCTATTATACAAAGAATGGAGGCATCTTTGAAGACAAAAGCAGGTCCAACCCAATACTTGATTGTTTCTTTGGTTATTTATTTATAACATATTTCTCTAGCATCAATGGCCATTTGACAAGTTTACAACAAAACTAGTCAGATATATTCAGGTTGGGGGCCAATTTTAGCACAAGCATTTAATAACCTAATACACGTCTTTGGACTGTTGGACTGTTATTCCAGTGCCTGGAATAAACCCATGTGGACACAGGAAGGACATGCGGACCCCACATAGTTTTGTTTTGTTTGTTTATTTGGCTTATTTAACGTCGCCTAATCTGCATAAGTGGCCATCCCCCGACACACACAAGGTTACATCCATACAGTTAATCGAAGTACCAGTCATACATACACAAGTCAATGACAATTTAGAGACATCAATTCACCTAACGCACGTCTTTGGACTGTGCGAGGAAACCGAAGTACCCGGAGTAAACCCACGCAGACACGGGGAGGACATGCAGACTACACATAGAAAGGACCCACATTGTACATAATATAGTGTCTGATGTGGGTAGACTATAGTTATATGCACTTCAGTTAAAAATCTCATCTGTTGCCGTATGTTACATCACTGTTACACATCAGATTACTTAATGATGTGGCTCTCAAACTAGCTATGTGGCTATTTAAATAAAGTGATCTGCTGTTTCCTGAAACACAATGGATGGATGTGCTAATGGAGCTTGAACATACCGGGTGTGTACTTAGGTCAGTTGGGAACTGCTGGTTGTTGCTTATCCACCGACACACACATTGACACACTACATTACACAACACACTATCCTTCATTACATCTCCATTAAAAATTTGGAACTGCCTGGCCTTTTGGGCTTCAGGTTACGCTGCAAGTGTAGTTTCCCATTCCCGACAATCAGATCTTTTGGTTGCAGAGCATTGGTTGCTCCTGCAAGCATGAAATTGCTGATCAGTCTTTGCCCCGAGATGAAATCAGTCTGTACCCATGTTTGACCATGCATGTATCAATTGCACACTCTCCAATACTGTCAAACAAATAACAGCAGGAACCCATTGGTATCTGCTTGGCCAATTTCAGCTGAGGTTGTAAACTGCCCCTTGGTCATCTTAGCTCTAGAAGATAAGTCATTACCTTTGCTTCCAACAAAAATGACATTGTTGCCGAGACAATAACCTCCCTAAAGTTCAAGATTACAGAAACGCTTCGTTGTCAATGGTCCAATTATGAGAACACCACAGAGTAATCATGTGGTCTTTGGTCAGTGTGGTTTTCCATTTTTATATACAGGACATGTTTTGTGCCAAATCTGGTATTTTAGTCACCTCTGCAATTGCATTTGGCAACACAATAAGTGCATGACCTGGCAGGAATATTTCAGTATATTTTCAGATGCAGCATAAGGACGAGTATAGGATTGTGCATAAAAATAAAAAACTGATGTACTGGAAACAGTACATCTGCTGCTTTTCTAATGAACATTGTTAAATAAATGTAAGTACTGAGCACTATTATTAGGACAGCCAGTTGTAAAATTAAGATGGTACAGGTATGCACCAACAACCACATCAAGTTTTGTGAAACAGGAGGACATGAACTGAAACAGTCGTTGACCAGACATAACAGGAAGTATTTTAAGGCTACTGTAACATGAATCCAAAAAGTAATTTACAAAAAAAAAAAAAAAACTGTATGCAAATTATACATAAATCCATCTGAGATACTGCTAAAAACACTAGTAGAACACTACCATCTACACAGCTTCCCTAAAGTGATCTTGTCTGAAGCCTACATTTTTTTAACACACTAACCTCTAATTAATACCACACTAATTAACAGCTTGGTAGAAAAATGTAGCAAAACATCATACACAAAAACAGTAGCAATTTAGTCAAACAAGCCTCTAAACACAACAGCCGAGTTATAACAGTCTCTAGAACAAAAGCAAGGTAACAAGCAAGAGGACACAACCAGTAAGGGAGTGAGCTTTCAAGTGAATTCTGCTCTAAATTCAAAGACAGATTTCTATTTCCTATTAAAATGTCTAATTTTTTAAGATCTCGCTAAACAAACAGACTTTTTTTACCTAAATGTAAGAAGATATTTTTGTTTTGAATGTGTGACTAGTTCTGAGCAAACAAAAAAAAATTAATTAGTGATTAACTAGACAATTGTTCCATTTTAGAGCCTCAAACAAAAGCCAGCTACAGGATTTCAATAAACGGTAAATGCTGCTTATAATTCCTTATAACAATTCAGTGAACAGTAAATACCCTGTACTGTATTCCTTGCTCTGTCACCCACATCTTTTCCCCAGCTTATAATCTAGGGGAGGGGGTTCACTAAAAGTTTTGTCCAACACTACCATGAATAAGGAACGGTATCAAAGCATCATCCAACAGCAACTTCTCCCAACGATACAGTGGAGCTTTGAAGACGAACAATGCTTTTCCCAGTATGATGGAGCACCATGTCACAAGGAAAAAGTGATAACCAAGTGACTTGGGGACCAAAATATTTGAACTTTGGTTATATGGCCAGGAAACTCTCCAGATCTCAATCCCATGGAGAACCTTTGGCTAATCCTAAAAAAAAAAAAAAGAGACCGAACAAACAAAAACCCAGAAATTGTGATCAACTAGACTAGAATGGATTGCCATTATTAAAGATTTTGGCCAGAACACAGTATCCAACATGTCAAAGGGACTTGCAGAAGTCTTAAAGAAGAAGGGTAAACTTTGTAAATATTTAATAGCTAAGACTTTGCTTAAACTGTATATACAGTGGGTACAGAAAGTATCCAGTCCCCTTCAAATTTTTCACTTTGTTTCATTGCAGCCATTTGCTAAGATAATTTTATTTCTCATTAATGTACACTCAGCATCCCACCTTGACAGAAAAAAAAAACTGATGTAGATTTTTTTGTAAATGTATTCAAAAACAAAAACTGGAAAGGGGAAAAAAAAAAAAAAAAAAAAAAAAAAAATCACATGGTCATAAGTATATAGGACTCTTTGCTCAGTATTTAGTATTTAAACACACTTTTGAGCTAGTACAGCCATGAATCTTCTTGGGAATGATGCAACAAGTTTTTCACACCTTGATTTGGGGATTCTCTGCCATTCGTCCTTGCAGATCCTCTCCCGTTCCATCAGGTTGGATGGTAAATGTTGGTAGACACTCATTTTCAGGTTTCTCTAGAAATGCTCAATTATGTTTAGGTCAGGGCTCTGGCTGGGACAGTCGAGAATGGTCACAGTTGTTCTGAAGCCACTCCTTTGTTATTTTAGCTGTGTGCTTATGATCATTGTCTTGTTGGAAGGTGAACCTTTGGCCCAGTTTGAGGTCCTGAGCACTCTGGAAGAGGTTTTCTTCCAGGATATATCTGTAATTGGCCATATTCATCTTTCCTACAATTGCAGACAGTCGCCCTGTCCCTGCAGCTGAAAAACACCCCCATAGTATGATGCTGCCACCACCATGTTTTACTGTTGGGATTGTATAGGGTAGGTGAACAGCAGTGCAGGTTTTCTCCACACATACCACTTAAAATGAACGCCAAAAAGTTCAATCTTCATCTCATCAGACCAGAGAATCTTATATCTCATAGTCTGGGATGCTTTCATGTTTTTTGGCAAACTCTATACGGGCTTTTTATATGCCTTGCACTGAGGAGAGGTTTCTGTCAGTCCACTCTGCCATAAAGCCCTGACCGGTGGAGAGCTGCAGTGATAGTTGACATTGTGGAACTTTCTCCCATCTCCCTACTGCATCTCTGGAGCTTAGTCACAGTTATTTTTGGGTTCTTCTTTACCTCTCTCACCAAGGCTCTTCTCCTATGATTGCTCAATTTGGCCAGGTCTAGAAAGAGTTCTAGTCGGCCATTTAAGGATCTTAAAGGCCACTGTGCTCTTAGGAACCTTGAGTGCTGCAGATTTTTTGTAACCATGGCCAGATCTGTGTCTTGCCACAATTCTGTCTCTGAGCTCCTTGGGCAGTTCCTTCGACCTCATGATTCTCATTTGCATTGACATG
>JAUZST010007406.1:0-14203 GCA_034779995.1 Parotocinclus haroldoi | reverse complement strand
TATATATATGAAGATCAGGCTTGAATATTTTTGTTTCCGAATTTGAATTTGATTTTCGATTTGAGCTCCTGCATAACGCCGATATCTTCCACACTAAATAAAACGTTAAACGTGCGTTTTTTCTTATTTTATCGGCCTGTTATTCGTCCTCTGTAACCCAAGAGAAAAGGGGGAAAATAATAACAAGTTTTTGCAAAAAAACAAACAAAAAAAAGCTTTATCTTGTTCTGTGAGTGTGTGGGCTGAGCTGCTTTTCTTAAATACTCATAAGGGGGGAAATGCTGGGAATTACTGGTACAGTACTTAACCTGAGTCCAATTAATTCTTCATTGTTCATATAAAATGATTTAGCGTTGTAAATATAATCAAAAATGTTTCCTTTGATTATGGTCTTAGTACGAATATTAATATTAATATATTAGACTGCGGTGGCCGAGCGGTTAAGGTACTGGACTTATAGACCAGAAGGTCCAGGGATCAAATCCCACCTCTGCCCCAGTTGGGTCCCTGAGCAAGGCCCTTAATCCATAATGGCTTGGATTGTGAGACCATATGAACTGTAAGTGGCTCTGGATAAGGGCGTCTGCTAAATGATATAAATGTAAACATCTGATAAAGGAATTTAACGGCACTCATTTTTGACTGGTTAGCAATCTGATAGCCCATCACAGCAGACTTGTTTTTTTTGTTTTTTTTTGTTAAAAAACTTTTACCGAGACACCATATATGATTAGTTGTTAATAACGCGACTATTATTTGTATAAACACCATCCTGAACACTTTTATAAACGGTAAAATTTGCGCAGGGGTTATGAGCAGAGGGCGAATAACAGGCCGATGACTTAAAAAAACATTTTTTTTTTAGTGTGGAAGACCTCGGCGTTTCAAAATCAAATCAAATCTGAATACGTCACACGAAAAATAAAAAATTGTGTTCGAACACGAAAAAAAAAATCAAGCTTGTAGCTTACAGGTCAGTCCATAAACCTCTTTTCCGCTGATCATCATTCCAATCTTTGTGAGCTTTAGCCTTTTTTAAAATCCTGTTCCTTTTCTGAAAAGGTGTTGTTTTTTTTTTTTTTTGGTTCCTACCCTTCCTGATCAAGCTTGTTCGGACTGTAGAACGAGACACCCCGATGTTGTGCAAGTGGAGCCACTGTAACCTTCTTACACAAATGC
The DNA here is from genome assembly GCA_034779995.1 of Parotocinclus haroldoi. Classification (NCBI taxonomy): domain Eukaryota; kingdom Metazoa; phylum Chordata; class Actinopteri; order Siluriformes; family Loricariidae; genus Parotocinclus; species Parotocinclus haroldoi. The sequence goes on along the minus strand of JAUZST010007406.1, from coordinate 13,024 downwards.
CCTGTATTTTCTGTTTGGACCCTAAACAAAGGACCGAGGAGTAACGATATAGGATCGTTACACCATTGCTAACCTAAGCAGCGGCCTAATGGTGGCCTGAGACTTTTGCAACAGCACTGTACGTCTCTAAAGCAACACGTACGCACCTTTTGGGCTGAGACACCATGCATTTCCACAGAAGGGTGTACAGAGCCAGCAGGAGCACGATGAAGATTGCTGCCGCGATCATACCTTCGAACACACACAAACACACCCACGCATGCTCATTAAAAGTGTTCGTAACATCGATCTGACTCACAGCGCCCTGTGCAGCTGCTTTCGTCTCACGTGGGATCTCGGAGATCTGTAACCTGCAAACAAAATGCCGCCTCTCACCCCTGACTTGATGAAACGTGGCCCCGGTGATTCGTTCGTCCACATTGCGGAGCAGCAGTTAAAGGGGTGGAACGATACGCTCTGCTCGCCGATTCGATTTTTTTTAAGCGAACTACCCTCATGAGTGTGTCGTTTAGTGCAAGAGCTCTGATCAAACACCTGATACGGACCGAGGCGCTGCAGGTTAAGCAGGTTCTGAGATCCTTACGCAAACACGCTAGTTAAATCAACTGGAACAGGTTCTTTTTTTTGTTTATTAATACGATGCTCTAAGGAGTCTGCGTGTCCTCCCCGTGTCTGCCTGGGTTTACTCCGGGTACTCCGGTTTCCTCCGAAAAACAGGTGCGTTAGGCGAACTGGTGTCTCTAAATTGTCACTGACTTGTGCGTAGCTTTGTTCAGTTTTTTTCTGTGCAGAAGCTGCTAATAATAATAATAATAATAATAAGTTATATTTATATAGCGCCTTTACACAAACCCAAGGTCGCTTAACAAAAGGATTTCATAACCAACACTAACACACACAGGTCAAGATGAAGCGGAAGGAAGGAAAATGTTATAGTGTTTTCAAAGAGGTCTTGAGGTCAGAAAGAGACGTAGTAGAGCTACGAGTTCCAGAGTAAAGGGGGAGCAACACTAAACGAACGGCCACCCGAGCGTCACTCTGCTGGTCTTCATTAACAAAACCCAGCCCGAGCAGAGTGCAGGAACTCCCTCCGTCCTTTAGTTATCAGGGGACGATGTGCCTCCAAGGACCTCCCACCGAGGACTCATTTTTAAAATCTATTTTGTTCATTATTTAATCACTAATTTAAAAGTTATTATTGATTTCAATTATGTTACTTACTTAATTTTACTATGACTTTAATATACCTGTAAGCATTTACTTAATGAACATCCGGGCCACCCAAAGCAGGACGGTTCCCTTTTTGAGGCTTGGTTCCTCCCAAGGTTTCTTCCTGCTACTTTCAGGGAGTTTTTCCTTTCCACTGTCGCCCTGGGCTCGCTCGATTTGGGATCGATATTGGATTGTAAAGCTGCTTTGAGACGACGCTCCGTTGTAAAGAGCGCTACAGAAAGAAACACTGAATTGAATTTGAATTGAATTGGCGGTCGATCTAGATCTAGGGGCGACCAAAAGTCCAGCATCGGCTGATCTGAGACTCCTGGCTGGAGAACGTCGACTTAGGAGGTCAGAAAGGTAGGCAGGACCCAGGTCCAGAAGAGCCTTTAAGGTCAGAAGAACGACCTTATGGCTGGAATGCCTTACTGAAGTGGAAGTGGTGCAAAACAATGCGAACAATTTCAGCACCCTGCCCAAGGTTGGCACCCATTTTGCACCCAGCGCTGCCAGAAAGTCCCTGTGACTCTGCACTCGGAGTTAGAATGTGAAGAAAAAGACAGTGATAATAAAAATGATGCCTAATGCATGTTTAAAATACAGTACAGGCTGTTTTACTGATAGATGTACTGAAAAAAATCTATTATAAATTATGAACAGACACACGGCTGTTAGATTTTTTTTTTTTTCCACTGGCGGCCTTCCCGTCTTATTACTAACAGACATTTTGGGAAACCAGCGCCCTCGGGCATGTGGATACATGAAACAGAGACAGTGTGCAGATTTATTCCCGCGTATTTTCCGCAGGCCTGGGCTCCAAACCTCAGGAAGGGTTCAGTGTCCTCTGTGTTTCACTGCAGGCACGAGTCTAGAGTTTGATCCGAACTGGGAGGGAACTGAGCCTAGCGTGGGAACACTGAGCACATGGCATGAATCCCTCAGGGGTAAGAGCTTATTTAGGGGTAAGAGCTGATTTAGGGAGACACGGGAGAAGCTGGAGTAGGAAAGGCAGGCAGAAAAAGTCCGGTCCTGATAGGAACGGCACCAGAGCGTCGCTTACCTGGTACGATGCCGCTGCGTTTCTGCAAGGGCTTCTCTGTGACGGGTGCTGGAGACGCTGCTCCTGAACCTGCGCAGAGAAAAACGAAAACGGAAAGAGGCAAATGCCCTATAGTTGTAATGGGATTAGCTACTCTGACAACATCTTAGAGAGTCCGGGCTAAACGGCGGTCAAATAACGGGTCGGTTTTCTAAACGGAACGCAGTTTCGGTTCATTACAGGAGAAGAAAACTGTATTTTTTTTAAGCGAACTACCCTCGTAAGTGTGTCGTTCAGTGCAGCAGCTCTGGTCAAACACCTGATACGGGCCGAGGTGCTAGACTTTAAGCAGGTCCCGAGACCCTTAGACAAGCACACGCCCACAAACCAACGTCTCTCGAATTTCTAGGTTTGTTTTTTATGAATACGAATGATCAGCGAGGGTGCAATAAAAAGTCTTATTCAGTTTGTTCTCCAACAAAAAAAAAAAACTGAGATTGCTTTAAGAAGTTAAGATACTGGACCAGAAGGGCCAGGGTTCGAATCCCATCTCGGCCACAGTTGGGTCCCTGAGCAAGTCCCCTTAACCCACCACGGCTTGGACTGTAAGACCGTAGGAATTGTTAAATGAGATCAACGTAAATACAGGTAAGCGTTCGATCAGTGTCTTAACAACAAAAAGAAACGAGAACAGGAAATAAATAATCGCTTTCTGCGTGTCATTGAACTGCCGTGAACTGAATTCATGTCATACTTTGGCTAACAAGTTTGATTCGCTTTGCATTAGCTACGTGCATAAAGGGGAACTACGTCACGATCTTTTGTGCTTTGTGATTGAAGTACGTAAAGATTTTTTTAAAAATCTGTTCAAAAGGTGCTTCTGCCTTATCTGTTCAGAAATGAGTGTTTCCATTCGCTCTTGCTTGTGTGCAGCCAGCGAGATGTGCTTTTTTTTTTACCTTATATATTCCACCGTGTAAATTACTCTTGTGTTCTGAGCCTTTTCACTTATCATTTGCAGGCAGTACTCCTGTTTAAGTACCTTTCACATTTACACTACGGTGGCATAAACATAGAAGTGATAAAGGAGGAAGGAAGCTATTTGATCGGTTAGTACCATTGCTGTGTGAGGCGAGGGGGAGCCATGCCGGAGTAGGAGGAACCACCTGAGAAAGACAGGAGGGTGAAACGTTAGGAAATCACATGACAAGGGCAAACTGGGAAGCGAGAAACGAGTCGGGTTGGTTACAGCACACATTAAAACCGCATTACAGTCATTCTTGCTCACAGAGGCTGGTCATGCCCTGGCTTCTGATCAAAGGGAGGGGCCAATATTGGAGCAATCTATTTATTTAAAGCTGATTGAATTGCATTTTCCACACAGTAAACAGTCAAGTGATTAAATCGCAGTCCTGATTAAATAAATTCGCGGCCGAACGGATTGTGGTCTCGAGGAATTTAAGAAACAAAACGCTTGTGAACTTATTTTGAGACAAGAAAAAAAAAAAAAAAAAAAAAAGACAGGTCTAGTCAGGTACAAAGAGAGAGAGAGAGAACAAAAGAAAAACATTTATCTGATGGAATAATTACAGTAGAAGATGACTGCTCTGGGAACAATAGATTATATTATGATCTGCCAAGTGACGAAGTAAATAATTTAGGCTTCTTTTAGAGGCAGCGTTAAGTTTCTGGAACTCGTGTAAATAAATATATAAAGCACCACGATCGAAATTTCAGACTGCTCTCAGTCCGATCCATAAATAATTACAGATGTGCTCCGATTAGCCACTGGATCTTACCGCGAGAGGGCATAAAAGTGATTCCACTTGGCAGAAGTGAAGATTTGAAGATTTGTTGCCACCGCGGCCGTTATGTGTCCTGCTATTGACAGCCGGCCAGCGTTGCGTTCATTGCACGCGTGTGGTGAACGAGAAACCTGGACTGCTAGGTGGACTGGAACAGCTCGTGGTGGGCGCTTCCATCCTCCCATTGCTGTGGAGCGACACACTGACCGTCAGTCGTCCCTAGTTGTGATATGAGGGACACCAATAGGTCAGCGATACACTGTATGTGCAGGACACCCTGTCGCCACGGGTGTTGGCTCTCATGGCAGGAACGGCGGCGCCCGAGACGGCGATAATGAATCATTTATGGAATCAGCCGGGACTCCAGATTTGGAGCCCTGTGAGTGGACAGGATCTACAGGCCTGAGCTTCAACATCTGTGCGCCACAGGAGACCACAGGGAATCCGTTTGCCTCCTGGAATCATCGCATCTCATGTGGTACCCAGGCTAGAAGGGGCCCAACAGGGTAACCAGGGCCTCCTGTCAATTAGTCCTTTCGCTCTGAAGGCCTGATCGCTTTTTATATTACATTCCTCACATTCATGCATGGTCATTTTTGTTCTTCAGTGAACGTACATCAGCACTCATTTCGTTTCTTTGATCTTGTTCGGCTGCTTTATTATCTTCTGCGTTTCCACGTCACATTAAGCGTTCGACCAGGGCAGATATGGAACAAGCTCAGAGCCATGACGACTCGGTACGACTCAGTGTTTGTTTATGGCGATTACATAAACATCACAGGCGATTAGCCATGTTAACAACGGGTGTGGCTGAAATCGTTAAGCCTGCTAATTATAAGGAACGTTTATAGCCATTTACATTTAAGCCATTTCGCTGATGGCCTTATCCAGAACTGACACAGGCTTACAGTCCTAGAAGCTTGGGTTCCTGCTCAGGAAAACCGCTTGGAAAAATTGGGATTTGAGCCCTGGACCTCCTGGGGTACGGAAATAAAGTCAGGGTTAATGATCCGAGCCCTGACGTCTTGCTCAGGCAATAGTTTTAAGATAAACTTATCATGTTTATCTTCAATCAGATCCAAATGTTACTGGCAAGGAATCAAACGGGACAACATGGCCGAAGAAAATATTATTATTTCATCATTATTATTATTATTATTATTATTATTATTATAAGCTTCCTGATGTTGTAAGATGCTGATGGTCTGACACAATGCTTTGTTTTTCCATATGTAGACGTTGTGTACGGGATTTTCCAACCACAACTGAGACGGTTACTCATGCAGAACATTGACATTTAATCATTCAGCAGACTAAACCGATACCGCCTTACAATCCATTCGAACCCTGGACCTTCAGGGTCTATAGCCCAGTACTTCAAGCACCAGGCTTTAACCATGTTTCCAGAAGTCACAATCAGACCAATAATATCCACGGAAAATAGATGAGAGGTTAACCCCCGAATCCCAGAACCTCATATTTTTGTTTTAGCAAACAAATTACATATTAAATTTCATATTAAAACCCACGGCGTTGGATACGTTTGCTATTCAGCATTACCCCTGTTCGAGACGACCCCGGGTTTCGTCGAATTCAGTTCTCGGTGCATTTTAAATAGCCAAGATTGTCACGATTCTTGATTCGCGATTCAGTACTGAACGATTCAGTGATTCAGATTCGCAAAAGCCCTCTCTCTCCCAGTGCAGATCTCCGCCTTCTTTGTCGTGGTTTTCCTTATTTTTAGGTCTACAATACTCTATTTTTAGTACAAATAAGTCCCCATGGGTCCTGAAATGGTTAGTAATGAGAGCCAACCGAAAGGAAAAGTAAGTGTTTTTTTTTTTTGTTTGTTTTTTGTTTTGTTTTTACCTTTCACTTTCAATCCATTACTCACTACATTACATGAGTAACATATTTCATTTAGAGTTACTTTCTTATAAACTAACCAAAATAATAAAACAGCTAATGCCATTGACGAACAGTAAGTGTTATCTGCCACTGTGGCCAATAAAGATAAAAGCTTAAGAAGCCCTGATGTAAACGGCGCAGACGACGACGTTTAATGGTCCCTCTTGCACACTGCCGCTGCCTAACGCAGGCTCTTTAATCACGAGCGAGCCGTTATCGCTGATCCTGCTGCTCGCGTTAAACAAGCCGCTGCGATTCGGGGGTTAAACCAGTAAATAAGGGAGCCGATATGGAATGAAACGGGGAAATCTTTGAGGATCGGGGAGCAGGTCCAGACACGATATGTTTGACTAAGATAAGAATGCATGCCATTAGTGAAAGTTTCCAAAACATGCCAGAGAACAGGAAATGAAACAAATAAAGGAAGAGAGCGAGGAAATGAAGAGATTAGAGACTGATTTATTCAAGTTCTGGCGATTACCAGAGCCCAGATAACGAGGTCATGTGATAATCACAGTATTATTTGAGCTACTGGAGCATTGGTAGGACGTAATTCAATAAAACAATTAGCTATACCTATATACGGTGTACATCTAAACGCATGGCAGACTTACAACGGGAAAAATATAGGAAAATTAAAAACGCGCCTTTCCGGACTTGGATATTTTTGAGCTGTCAAAATGTAGGCATTAGTAGATATCGATTTTTATGCGCATTTTCATTTCTTGACCACGTGAGGCACCTGTACCTATGGGTCGTGTCCAAAATGGTCCCCTAATCACCATTCCCTACATTCTATATAGTATTTCCAGCGCTGTTATCCTACAGGGACAGGAAACGTAATTTTAGATTTTAGTCGCTTACTTACCTGGCGTTGCTCATCACTGTGTGACAGCGGATTCTTTCACGTAAACACAGTAGTTCAGTAGGGCTGCACGATATATCGTTTGAGCAGCACCATCACGATGAAATGAAACCAATCGGCACGTCATGCTGCAACTTGTTTAGCTCCTACATTCATACAAATCGAATGTCCAGATCATTTCTGATTGGTCTGATGTTGGATTAGATCTTGGGTTGTATAATATGTATTATTATATATAGAGAGAGCACAAAAATATTGCAATGGCAATATCCAGTATCGTGCAGCCCTAGAGCCCAGTGTAACCGTGCGGTTAAACAACAGTCTGCGCACTCGGACCAAGGTTTAGCATTACAAAGGTTTTGTTCTGATCATCACAAATGTCTTTTTAGTGTTTCTTGATCTAGCGGGCAGTAATAAATGCGTCCTAGTGAAGCTTAGATCGATCTTATTAAAGGGGAAAGAAACTTTACAGAGCCCAAAAACAACTCCACGGAGCTCAGGTGACTCGCCTCGTTATGTTTACGTACACAGGTACGTGCCGTTTAATGATCTGTGTAATCACCTTACCGGTCGTGTCCGGACGTGCTTAGAGACTTTCATGGGCGTGGATGATCTCCCTGTATTTTTTCGTGCCGAGCTGTCAATGCTGTTCGTAAGTATATGGGCCTGTCCTATTGTAAGTAGTACTGCTTTGTTACCTCTACTACAGAAATTGGGCCCCTGGTTCATCCGGCTGATCGTCTGTTTAGTTCCTAATCCTGTCTATCGGCGCTTTTTTTGCTCCTGTATCAGATCTAAAGGTGTCGGGTCCATCAGACCGTCCACTTTAGCGTTGCAGCTTTAACCTACACAGGGTTACACAGGGTTACACAGCCTACACACTGTATTTCCTAATAATTGCGAATGATGGTTCTGCTCGTGTTTTCAGAGGTAACGCTGACGCAGTTACGCTTCATTTCTGGTCAACATGGGAGTGCGGTCGTTAAACGGCACACACTCATAAGCAGGAGGATGAACGTAGGTGGTGCTCAAACGCAATACGGCTTTGTATAAGGGACTTGGAGCGTCCACAGTCCTGGAACCAATCCCCACAGACACGGTGGGTCTCCTGTATTCATTGATGCTTCAAGCAACATCTTTGAGGCCTCTTGTACCAGACAGGGATACTTTATAGGTAGAAAAAAACGTATTCGTTGTTACATCACCGTATATGTGCACTGCACGTGGACATGTAAAGCAGAAATAAAAGAGTCTGCTGACTAAAAGACACTAACAATTGACGTAATCTCTCGCGCAGCAGGATCAATCACTTGGCCTGGTCCAAATCAATTCTTGGTTCATTGTGTGGTTTACTTTCGGGATGTCCAGCAGCCCCATACAGCATAACATTGTGTGTTTACAATTGCCCTGGAAATAAAAAAAAACATAAAAGTCCTAGCTTACCTGTGACAGGTTGCCATGTTGTAGCATAGAGCTGTTTCTTCTCTGTCTTCTCATGCTTCCGTGCTTCTTTAATTCCCCGTTCCCTCTGACCATCAGCAGTTCTGCAAAAGTTTCAACAAAACCGAGTTCTCTGTCCTGCCTGTGACAAGTCCTGCGGTGCAGCAGGGAACCTGCGAGGTGAGTGGGCGGAGCTACGTGCATACATGGGCGTGGTTTGTTCAGGAGCCTTTGGGGTGCGTCTCAAAACGGAATGAATCGACCTACCTTGCTCCCTAGTGAAAGAGTTGAACCTGGTTTGTGGTGAGACGCGGTTACGGTACGGGCTCTGGATCAAATCGATCATTTAAATCAATCTAATAAAATCCCACCAATCCCGGTCTGACACTGCTGGATCTTTGGGCAAGACCCTTAATGTACAAAGACCAGATCAGATGGTCTGCTAAATGCGTTAAACGTGAACCGGTTACTGTGCTTTATTAGTCCACGCCATTCACAAAATCTCAACCTTTTCACCTTGGTGAACCTTCTGAAAAGTCTTGGCTGCTTCCCTTTTTAAAAAGACTATTCCTGATCAGGCTTCTTCCGACTGTAGAAGGAAGGGTCAGCTTGGTGTCCCGATGAAGCTGAAACTAAATACTTATACACATTTCCCATGTTTTATGTTTTTATTCCTATACAGAGACAACGATTTATTATTCGGTCTTTATGCCATTGCTACAGCGATGCCCAATCTAATCTAATGACACGTGCACTTTTTTTCTGCTGCCTTTTAACCAAGTTAAACAAACTGGGTGGCCTAGCCGGGCATTTCAGGACGCCACGGCTAACATTACAACAAAACTCTTTCACACACACACACGCGAGTATTTCATGGTCCGACGCTACCTGTGTGTCATATTTTCCATGGAGGACACACCCAGGCAGATCAGCTGTGCTAAATATACAAATCTTTTTCTTTTTTTAAATGCAAAAGCAATCAGGGACCTGTCACTGCCTCTCTGTGGTATGAGGATGACACAGCAGTAGGGATTCTATAAAAGCATTTTTATTCAGATTACAGTGTGACGTGCCTTGGGACTGTGGTAGCCTACCAGTTAAGGTACTGCACTCTCGGACTCCACCTCCGCCAAGCTGCCCCAGTTGGGTCCTTAAGCAAGACTCTTAACCCACCACTGCTTGGATTGTGAGACTGTATGAGTTGTAATTCTCTGGATAAGGGCGTCCGCTAAATGCCATAAATGCAAATGTAAATGAACTGGCAACCCGTCTATGGCCGGTCCCCACCTTGCTCTGCAAAGTGAGCGCTGTTCTGTGACTCGAAAATACCCAAAGCTTGTCCATCCGGCCAGGCTGTCCAGCGCCCTTGGTAAGCACCCAACTGTGGCAGCTTGGCAGAGGTGGGATTTGAACCCTGGACCATCAGGTCCACCGTTCAGTACCTTAACCGCTAGGCTACCACAGTCCCGATTGTCTTTTTTCGATGTGATCCATGAAGTAGTTCGGCAGGATAGTGGAGAAGTTTGCCATTGCTTTCTCCACCCCTCCCCATTTGTCTGGGCTTGGGGTGTTTTGCATAAACAAGTCAATGACAATTTAGAGACACCAATTAACCTAACACGCATGTTGGACTATGGGAGGAAACCAGAGTACCCGGAGTAAACCCACACAGATACAGGGAGGACCCAGGTCGTCCCACTCTGGGACTGAACCCGGGACCGTCTTGCTGTGAGGCAGCGGTGCCGCCCACCGAGCCACCGTGCCGCCCACAGTCCCTATACAGTATTCCAAATAACAGAGATTAATATAAAAATTAAGTATTTGCTGACCCCTTGTGGTTCGTGGTGGAATTACAAGGGCTATGGGTTACTGGATCTGAATGGGTAAGAATTAAAATACAGGTTTATTTACGACTAATAAACAAAAAGCACCAATACGAATGAGATTGCGTTTTAACATAATACAATAAAGAGGCAAAGAGAAAAAAAAACATGCACAAACTCGCCAGTGTTTATAACATTTGGTCTAAACCTAAACCTAAACGGGTAAATAACTGAGCGTAGTTTGAAAGTTTAAAGGTTTGAGTTGTTTAAAGGTTTGAGTTGTGACCATTGATCCAAAAACACACACAGAGGGCATGTTTTGGAGTTCAGAGGGACTCTGAATAACGGTATGCGTATGCCTTTATTCATTAATGTTTTTAGAAAAATAGTTTGGGGCAAATATACACACTGCACGGATACTGACATGATGTTGGTGTGCTTGTGTGTGTTGTGCCGGCTGGAGTGGATCAGACACAGCAGTGCTGCTGGAGTTTTTAAACACTCTCAAAGCAAAGTCAAATCAAATTTATTTCTGTAGCGCTCTTTACAACGGAGCATGGTCTCAAATATGATCTTAAAGGGCCGATCCCAAATTGGGCGAGCCTAGGGCGACAGGGGCAAGGGAAAAATTGGATGAATGTAGAAGGATGAAACCTTGGGAGAAACCAAGACTCAAAAAAGGGAGCCAACCTGGTTGGGCGTCCTAGATGTTACCTGAAATAGTTAAACTAAATTAAATCAAATACGTTTAGTGACAGTGCGCTCTATTAGTCACGTCTACCTCATTGGTCCGCCTTGTAGATGTAAAGTCAGAAAGAGCAGCTCCTCTGTTCAGGTTCATCGTTCTCCAATACCTCATCAGTGCTCACAGGATCTTCCTACAGAAGTGTTCGGGAGCTGGTACTTTAAGGGTGCTAGCAGGGACAGGCAGAACAATGACATGCTCTTCCACTAGAGGGCAGAACCACTGCTTGGCTGCCAACCGCCAGTAAAACACAACACTGTTTCACACGGTGTAATTAAATCGAGTCAAGATAGTATTTCAACAAATATACCTTTTTTTTGTGACGTTACTTGTTTGCTGGTGTGCCGTGCGATTTTTGTTTCAGGCGAAACACCCAAAAAGGTGTGGGCTAGGTACGGTTAAGGTGCTGATCTCTGGAGCAGAATGTAAAGGGTAAAATCCACACAGGGTCGGGGGCCAGCCTGGCAACTCTGGGCGCAAGGGCCCAAAACACAGTCATGCACACTAAGGGCCACTTTAGAGACACCAATGAACCTAACACGCATGTCTGTTGAACTGTGGGAGGAAACCAGAGCACCCCGAGTAAACCCACGCAGACACGGGGAGGACGTGCAGACTCCACACAGAAAGGACCCAGGCCGCCCCGCCCTGGGACCGACCCCGGGACGTTCTTGCCATGGGGCGGCGCCGAGCCCCGCCTGTGCCGCCCTGCAGTCTAATAATAAAACCAAAATCTTATGTGGTTCGTACGAGTCAACTTTATTTACAGCAATTAAACGTTTAACATTATTACACGTTTACAGAACGCGAACACGGCTTAAAATTAAATAAATACAACAAAATCAGAACCGAATAAAGTACCCTAGTACCCTAGTGCTGGTACCCAAAGCCAACAGGGGGCGCCACAATACAATAAATTCAATGTATAAAACACAAAGCAGCAGTTAACACGTAAACACGTTTCCTCCAGGCTCAGTCTGATTGGTTTCTAAGTTAACCCGGGGGGGAAAAAAAAAAGAAATGAAAATGTACTGCGAACTTTGACAGCCAAATTACCATCAAAAATCCACAGCCAGAAGTGTGAGGTTACTTATGGACAGTTCATAGTCGAGCCAGTTTACAGTTGTACTGTGAAATTTGGCAGTGGAACCATGAAGCGGCTGTGAAAGTTCGCGTTAAAACTGTCAATCAATTTACAGCTTTACTATGAAATCTCACAGCACGTTTCGTGGTGGAAAACATGCGAGCAGAAGCGATTCGCAAAGCAAACAGAAGGTACGTCACGTACACCAGGTCGCGTCCCGAAATATCCACAGGGTACATCCTGCGTTCAGGCACGCGCTTCCGTTTTAACAGTCCGGGACGCTCCGGCCGAGCGTCTCTGAGGGCTGCACAGATCGTCCCGAGTGATCGATCACGCTGTTATCAGGCGGTCCGCCATCTTGCAGGCCACGGCGGAGATGAGAGCGGCTCCGCGGCCGCTGCCCTCCTCAGACTGGATGAAGGTGATGTCGCAATTGGGAGTCATGTCTCGGACGATCTTGTGGAACCGGTCCTTGAAACTGAAAGAGCAAGATCAAAGGGATCAGTCCCCGTACAGCATATCGGGTACAATCTGCACGCAGGCGTCCGACCAAGGCCACGATTCGTCTACCTGACCTAGGTCTTCAGTCTGACCGAGCGTGCTTCCCAACACGAGTATGCGTCCAAACGTGCGACGTCGAGGCACGCAGCGTGCCCAGCAGCGGGCTGGGTGGTTTCTGTGCATGGTTATGGCTCTCCTTATTCTTAAATAAATAAATAAATAAATAAATGAATGAGTTATGGGATAACGCCAGCTAAGACACGGGGGGAAAAAACTCGAAAAGGTACGAAAAGGTAAGTCGACGATGTGCCTCCGAGGACGTTCCCGCTACGTTATTCTTCGAATAAAGTGTTGATAAATCTCATCTGTTTTAATGAGTCATGGATCAAAAGCAAAACGCTTACTCTACTGGCAAACTGTTCCTTTCGGTTGGCTGTCATTACTTGTCCTAACCTTCTGAGGACCTATTTGTAGGGGACTTATGTGTAATGTAAAAAAATTAAGAAAAACACGATAAACACCCAAGAAGGTCCCGGGTTCGATCCCAGGGCGGGGCGGCCTGGGTCCTTTCTGTGTGGAGTCTGCACGTCCTCCCCGTG
>JAUZST010007405.1:0-14204 GCA_034779995.1 Parotocinclus haroldoi | reverse complement strand
ATTTTCGTCACTCCTAATCATATGGTGTGTTTTAGCTCCTTAAACAGATAAGATTTATAAAAACAATTAAAACACCGTAAACATTTGTTTGTAAAAGGTTAAGCCTTCGTTAGGTGATTCAGTCGCGTTTGTGAGTTTTGCTAATCGGTAATCAGTTGCTACAGCTTGCCTTGTGTTGAGTTTGCTCCGTGCAGATGTGGTGTTCACCTCTCATAACTGTTTGTGCGTCTAATTATCAGCCCTAATTAATTTGTGCTGAGTGACTAAGGACAGAGCACAACGCAATACACAACCTGCTGCTGCTGCTTCTTGTCTCCTTACCTGCGGTTTGTTGATTGCTGGTTGTTGGAGGTGGGTTGCCATGTCTCACGTGATCCCTCTTGGCTGTGTTAACTGTGTTCACTTCTGGTTGTCTTCTTTATATTTATGCTGCTCTTGTTAGTGCTGCCGGAGTCTCGTGCTGCCCACAGCATCAGTGATTGTTATTAGACTCCGTGCTCTTAATCAGTAACTAACTACTTTTTCTCTTTTCTCTCTGAGCGTATGTTCCGTTACCAGTTCCAGACTCCACTTCAGCGTCACTCTACTGGTTTCCATCGTCAGTAACCAGTTCCACCAGAGGGCGGTAACTCCCTCTATCCTCCGGTTGGCAGAAGGACTTTCCCGCTGAGCTCTTTCTTTTCCTCTCTGTTTTTCTTTTACTCCCAGTCTCGATTTGACTCTCTCTAGTTATCTCACTGTGTCTCTCTTTATCTCTCAGTATCTCACTGTGTCTCTTTTCATGTCTCAGTATCTCACTGTGTCTCTCTTTATGTCTCAGTATCTCACTCTATGTCTCAGTATCTCACTACCTCTCTTTATGTCTCAGTATCTCACTATGTCTCTCATTATGTCTCAGTATCTCACTGTCTCTCTCTTTATGTCTCAGTATCTCACTGTCTCTCTCTTTATGTCTCAGTATCTCACTGTGTCTCTCTTTATCTCTTAGTATCTCACTGTGTCTCTCTTTATGTCTCAGTATCTCACTGTCTCTCTCTTTATCTCTCAGTATCTCACTGTGTCTCTCTTTATCTCTCAGTATCTCACTGTCTCTCTCTTTATCTCTCAGTATCTCACTGTCTCTCTCTTTGTCTCTCCATGTTTTTCCTTTTTTTTTCATTCTATTTCTCTTTTTGGCTCTCAGTCTGGTGTTGTCTTTATTTCTCTCCATCTCTGCATTACCTTGTCTCTCCGACTGTCTCTTTGTGTCTCGATAATTCTCTCGCTGTGTCTGTGTGTTGCGTTATCCTTTCTTCTTTTCTGTCTCTGTCTTTCTCAGGTCCATCTGTTTCTCGCTTACTGTCTCTGTCTGCCTCACACCATATCTGCGGTTATTATGTCTACCTGTCTCTCGTTGTCCCTCTGTCCTCTGTACTGTGTCTTGTGTGATATCTGTGTCTCTGCTTCTCTCACCGTATCTTTGTGTGTTGTGTTTGTTTTTGATCTTTCTTTTTCTCAGGTCCATCCCTCTCTTTAATTATTTCTCTTTTTTTGTCTCACTTTGTCCTTTTGTTTCCTTACACCTCTCTCTATTTCTCCCTTACTGTCTCTGTCTCTGTTTTGTCTCTCCTCTCTCTGTAAATGGATGGTAATCAGGCAGGAACATCTTGTGCCGGTTTTGTTTTGCTAAAGGTTTCTGTAGCGCTCAGAAATGCAGTTGTTAAGGAGAACACACACTGCGCCACGTAACGCAACCCCGCTACACACCTAAGTGTGTGTGTGTGTGTTTAGAAGCGACGATGGGTGATGGCAGGCTCTCTGATTACTTCTCTGGCTGCAGTCCACGCTCCAGATTCCTCCTGACTCTTCGTCCTGCAGACAGTACCGGATTGTATGTGAATTACATAACTGTCTGAGGCTTGAGATTGAAGAGCGTGTCGAGTCCAAGTTCAGCAGTGAAAAATGTGCTGGACGGTGGAAAAAAACCGGGAGCGTTACCTCGTTTCTATAGGGTACTCATTAGGTACTTAGTGATTGGCACTGGTAGGGGAGCAGTTATGTAACCATTCAAATCCGAATCCTGAGCTATGATTTGAAATGGGTGATAAAAGCTGGTCTTTTGGGTATAAAAACGTACGTTGTACGTCTTCATTATGTTCACGTTTGTGTGGTTCCAGACACGGGGATACTGGATTTAGTCGTTTTATTCCAAGCAACATGTTCAATTTGAGGACAAGCTTTCTAATAATGACTCATTGCCTTCTATCCGAGTTTGTACTCCACTATTTACAGTGAAACACCTCAGGCTCTCGTCCTCGTCCTCATCGTTCTCCGGCATCACAAGCTTCTAATTACTCTGTGACTAATGAGTCTGTCTGCTTAATGACTCATTTCAATCTGGTTTACCTCAAGTGACGTCATTCTCAAACACCTAGCCTGGATGGAGAACCAGTCCGTCGCTTCAGGCTTGAGTTTCTGGGGGCGTCTATAAACTTTTGGCTAGATCAATACTTCTGGGTGTTTGTTTGTTTTTTCTGCATTGGCGTGTGGTTTGTTTTACATGAAATATACCTTCAAATCGAAATACCTTCGCATCTTCGTGCAGACGTAAAGCCGTGCATGGCCAGTAAGTTCCAAGCTTCTAAATTTGTCGCTTGTGGGCGAGCTCCGTCGCTGCCAAACTCAATCCCGCACCCCTGAGGTGCAGGTCGTGCTGTGAGTAAAATCTGGCTGCCCCTAAACCCAGACGGATAAATGAGAGGAGAGCGCCGAGGGAGTTTCTCACAAGGCTAATGCACACAATCCACTGTTATGTGGCTGCAGCCGAATGGAAGAAAGGCCACCTAAACTCTCCAGCCCTGTTTATTCACCAGTCTACGGGAGTGCCTCTCATCGTCCTGAAAGCACGACCCCACAGGTGTGAGTCACGAATCGACCACGAATTGACCCGTGAGGTGAACGGAGGAGCACCAAAATAGCCGGGCAAGAAGCTCCACTCATGAGCTTCCTGGACCAGAAATACGTCATCTTGTGCGCTAATAACTTCAGGCTCCTGCAGGAGGACCATGGAGATATAATACCTGCGAGGTGTCCGAGGGGATGGGCGGCTTGAGAAGAGGTGGTACAGTGCGGTGATCGTCTCGTTCTACGGGGGGAAAATGGGAAAAATTCTGGCGGCCGATTGGCACGAATCTTCAGAAGCAACCACATATCTGGACTGGCCTGCAACATCGACAGATGTTAATCCTCTTTGAAGGCATCCATGAAAACTTGACTGGATGTAGGTTGATCAAAATAATCCGTATAAACTAAAACGCCCATGTGGTTGGCTGAGGGTGGGATTATGGTGAGTTAGGGGTTAAGATTTGGACTGTGGACCAGAAGTCCTACCTTGTGATCCCACCTGTGTTAACCCACATCAACATCAGTCGTCATTGAGTTATAGGACTTTGGTGGCTTAGAGGTTAAGGGACAGGTCCTGAACCAGAAGGTCCAGGGTTCAAATCCCACTAGCGTTGTTTGATTTTATCAACCCATTGAGCCACCAAAATATACAAATATGTTGAACATCTTCTCAAGGTTGGTCACGTTCTCACCTTTGGTCTGCTGGCTACTTAATATGGGGGCCCCTTGGTCTGGACACCTGACAAACACAGACCACAACCCAGACAACGTCTAATCCAACCACAACGATATATCGAGTGTTAAAACTGGACCTTGGATCAATTGAAGGCTTGAATTTAACGGGAAAGACCAAAACCCAAGCATTCATGCTTGGCGTTCATGCTCTGGCTTTTGAGCACATCGTTTGTCAAAAGAGTACATTAAATCTCGCCTCATTTACTTCAGATCGAGTCACGTTTCTCTCCAGCACAGCCCAGCGTCCGAAACACTTAAGCGGATTTCTCAAAAATGCTGCCTTATCCTTTAGCGTAGCCGTTTTTAGCTCTTCAGAGCTTTGCTACTATGGTAGGAATGCTGCTAATCCCGGGTTCGAGATTGTTCCGTGAATCCTGGCGTTTGATCCCGAGTTCACGTTGGAGTTCACTACAATAAGTCAAGATCTAAGACCGAAAAGCTTAAAGCAGAAGAGCTGCTCGGCATTACAACAATCAGCAACAACCAGCACGGTTTCTCCAAACTGGTTTATAGTGGCTTAGCTGGTGAAAGTCTTCACCAGTGTCCACTCTCTTATTCTGGGACATGTTTAAAGACTCCCACTGACCTACAGCATGTCTTTGGAAACAGAAGGAAACCAAGACCCAAAGAACTGTTGTTATTTTACGGTGCATTATCGTGTTTTTAAAAACGTCAAATGCTGAATTAAGCACATTTAACATCCGAGGTCCTATAAACGAAATTTCAAAGGACATGCAAATCGACCGGCCTTTGATACTAGTTTTCAGAACAGTGGAAGCTAGTAGGAGCAAGCCCACCGACGCCTGTGGGTGAAAAGCAGAACGGCAGCCATGAAAAACTGCAATTTTGACAGGTGTCTGTATCGTCTGAAAATCTACGAAATGTTTTCATATCAAGTCTTTATTGCTATTAGCGTTTAATATCCGCGTCTTTAAAAACCAAGCATGCTTTCTGACGGTTTGAATGACGTTCAGAGGCCGTACCAATAAACTTCAATCACGTCTCCTGCTTTATTAGGACTCCTAAATGATTAAACAGACCTGGCCTGGAGTTGGGCTTTTTTGGGGACGATGCAGGAGAGCATGAGCTTCACTCTGGAGTTAATGAGCAATCTGAGCAGGACCTCCTGCCACCTGAGATCCTCTTGTAATTGTTCCATGAATGAAGAATGTGTGACGTTTACATCTAATAAACCTCCGAAAGGGAGGCAAAGGGTGACCAAAGTCTTGTGCAGGAACCCCCTGCGGAGCGACAGGGCTACATATTAACCGTCTAGTTAACTTGGGCTCGTCAGTGCTGGTAAACACCCTGCAGGACTGAAACCTTCCTCGCGGCCGCGCAAGAATTCCCGGCATGCTGCTCCCCTGCCGCGCTAAATTCCTCCCATACTTCACCTGCCGTGCCAGCCAGGACCACGCTGCTCTGGGGTTGGACGGGCACAGAGGCTTCCTCTCACAGGTGCTGCACCTGCACCGCCTATCAGCATCGGCCAAATGAAACTCGCGTGCCAGCTGTCACCCTGCCGCCCGCCTCGTATTTACCAGGTGTGACCTCTCAGCGCTCACTCTGTAGGAACTCATAATGCAGGAGATCCGAAACAACAGGCCAGTCAGAAACGTGCCAACGCCAGGACAAGTGACTGTTTTATAAGGTTTGTAAGCTACACGGCCAAAAGTCTGAGGACACCCCTAATCATGCTACCAGCATTAGGAGTCGAATAGGTCCAATTCTGGACTTTTAGGACAGAGGTATTGCTTTAGGGTTAGGGCTTAGGGATTAGAGTTAGGACTTGGGATAAGGGTTAGGGTCTAAGGGGTGGGATTCAGGGCATAAAGTTTATGGATATGGGTTATTGTTAGGGTTAGTGTTATGGTTAAGGTTTAGGGGTTGGCAAAAGGATTTAAGATCAGTGTTAGGGGTCAGGGTAACAAGGATGGAACGCCAGTCCATAGTAAGGCTGTCAGGGGCCCCTTGATGCCTTGGCATCCCCTCTCTCTAAAACTCTTAACCTGCCGGGACGTGAATCTGCATTTATGATGCCTGGGCATGACCACAACTAGTACCAGCCATGTTCCACATACTCGAACCAAGACGCTTTGGTGTTTGAGATCTTTACTCCGTCTTTAAACCTTCAGCACGGATCACTTGTTCGTCCAGAAACTAGACGAGTGTCGGACGGTTTATTAAAATGCGACGTGAGGTCAGGAAGTCTGTGTGTTCTCCCAGGTCCATCTCCTCAGCTCTGATTAGATCATCTCATCTAATCCAATCTCCACTTTTCTGTCTACAGGACCTCACAAGAGCAGGGCTGTGCTGGGTTTCACACACACCAGTGCTTTGTCTGGCCAACTTCATTTCATTTGTAAATGCCTGCAGCATTCCAAAAAAAATAAGTCGGGACGGGGAGATTTAGGTCTAGTGATGAAATAAAAACTAAATAATTATGTGATGCTAAACATATCATTATAGTATTTTATAGATTCAAGTCTTTGAGGTGTAAAGATGATCAGAGGAACTCCCTCCAGTTTATCACCAAAAGTTTAAAATCAATGTGTCTTAAAGAAAGATGGGAAGGGATTTACTGCAGATACTTCTGTCTCTACAGAGCATGATATCATTAAACCATTCAGAATCTGGAGAAATCTCAGTCCTAAAGAGTAAACTCCTAAAGAGTGATCTCTCTCTGCTCCCTGAGAACTGTCATTCATCCATATCTGATGGGTAAGCACATGGGTAAGGGATTACTTTATCCAATCTTTATCAAGCTCTACAATACAGAGTTACATTCACAAATACCACTTAAAACTTTACTGTACAAAAAACAAACCTCGTGTTACAACCACGTCTGCAAGCTCCACCCACTTCCCTGGGCTCTGAGGCATCTAGGATGGATTGTCACCATGGAAACGGGGAAGGTTCTTAGGCCAATCAGGATTACAGATCAAAAAATGATGTAATGAGGAACAAGTCCAAAAGCCAGGCTCTGTCATGGTATGGGGTATCATGGTACCCTTGGTAAATGTCATTTATGCTTCTGTGATGCAGCATTAATGCAGAAAAGTACACTTAGATTTTAGAGCGACATAATCTTTTCCATGCATTATTACTGAAATATAGAAATCCATTCCAATCTTTTTTGTTATTATATAATTTTTTGTTATATATATGTTTTTGGTGACAAACTGGAGTTCCTCTGATCGTCTTTGCTTCTCAGAGACGTTACTGGATGCTGCTTTTGTAGCAAATTATGATTATAAGTCACCTGTTGGAATCATATCATGACTAGCTGACCAGGCAAAACATGACAAATCAGGAGTTCGTTAAAAACCAGATAAATGTTTTTTTAACTAAAAGGTCAGTCCTGGCAGGTCTTGTCATGTCACATCACTTATTTATCCTTCCTCCTGATCCTTACGAGACGGCTTTTTTATTTACGATTGCATCCAGGTTTTCTCTAGCACGCATTAGCATCAGGACAGGACAGAACGGCTAGGATGATAGGAACTCTTCGCCTGATAATAAGCTCCAGGCGCCTGAAGAGCTCTTGACACACAAAAGCTCTCGACTGCGTACGTGAGGCTTCATACGGGCACACGGCGTTCAGGTCTCAGTGTCTGTCTAACTTCATTCTGCACTGTAATCAGATCATCCAGGTCCAAACTCAGGGGCAGATCCTCGGCATTCTGCTGTAGCCTCAGGCCTGTCACGTTTCCATGCAGACAACTGACACGTCGGATGTGATTCATGCCCGGTACAGTCATTCTGTAGCAGCCACTGTCCAAAGTAATACTCCGTTTGTGCCAGCGTCCCGTCCCAGATACATTCCTGCCCGTGCCCAGTCTATTCAGGAAGATAAGTGAGGGTCACAACCTGAAAAATGAGATCTGAAGTCTAATCGATACTGACTCAAAATGCACCTTTATAGACATGACAACATCTGTTCCAAGTTTCACCCCTGCTTTTCCACTCAGGGTCACAGAGTCCGATACCTGTCCCCTGGGAGACGCTGGACCCTAAATCCAGCGTCCTGTTCTTCACAAAACTGGAAGTTAGAGACACTACCAGGATTCAAACCCAGGTCCAGACAAAGCACCTGAGCACGTACAACATTATCATGCTCACAATTTCACACTCACATTAGGGGCAATTCAGAGGATCACACTCACATTAGGGGCAATTGGGAGGATCTCTGATATTGAGATTGGAGTAGAAGGTGGGATTGGGACGTCATAAAATGGCTTATTAACTCATTAACTCTTTTATCAGGGTTTTGTTTTGCATACTCGACTGGTCAGCTGACAGCTTCTAAACACTCTCTCTCACTCTCTCTCTCTCTCATCCGAAGGCTCTTTATTTGTTGCCATCTCTATTTTCGGACCTTAACTCTACAGCTTAGAGGCTCGAGTCTGGCCAATGAACGGCTCTGAAGGGTCTGAGTGTTTGGATTTGCAGCTGTCAATGCCTGACTTGGATTAAATCCTAAGAAGCCGAGAGCTCACAGAAACACCAGGGGATCTGTAAAGATGTGTTAGGGTGCAAACATCTTGGGCCACCATTAGGTTTGGGTTTAATGTCCACGTAGAACATACCTCGAAATGTCAAACTTGGATTCGTTACTCCATCGTTTCCACTGATCTTGCCGATCTTCGTGAGCTTTCATATATTCACCAAGCTTTGGACTTTAGAAGGATCAATTTGGCAGGTGTTAAGCTCTAAACACCCTAAAATGACAGAAATCAGCTGATTTGGTTCAGTGTTGAAACAGTGATATATGGCCATCAGCAATGCTCCTACTCTAACGGTGGCCTAATACTTTTGCGCAAACATTTTATTGAAATTTGTTCCTTGAACATGCTGTGTTATGCCATCATTTATTAGAAAAACAACAAAGCCAAAGACAAAGACAGAGACAGAGACCGAGACCGAGAAATGCAGCTGTTTAGTAAACAGGAGCCAGAACCAGAGCATTAAATAACGAGAGTGACATTTCTCTTAATAACGCTCATCTCTGTTCTCCATGGAAACTGCTTTGGAGTATCTATACCAAGCCCAAACCTTACTCAGGGTAGAACGGCGGGGGAAAGCGTCAGGACTGGGAGAGAAGCATCGGTGTGGCCCAGAAGGTCCAGGATCCCTCAAATCCCTTCGATTTACCTGTCGTGTTCTGATCCGATTCCAAAGTGGTAACTAAACGAGAGACGGGGAGGTGGAATTCGATGACATTTTGTTTTGGTTACCACTGCTTCCATCCCAGCATCGACCGTGAGTTGAATTTTAGAAAAGTGGAAGAGTTTAGGAATGATTAAGTTACAGAGCGGGAGGGGCAAACAGTTTAAAAGTCATCATAAAACGCTCAAAACATCCTCTAGAAAATGAACGTCAGCACAAAAGCTGGGCACCATTGGAACCAATGATGGAACCAATCACCAAGTCTTGTGTTGCCCAGTTAAATGTGGTCTAAAGCACACCAGTACTGAACTCTGGAGCAGCGGAAGCATGTTCTTTGGAGTTTGTGGTCTGATGGTCTAGCCTGGGTGAATGCCAGGAGAACGTTACCGGGCTGATTGTGAAGTTCGGTGGAGGAGGGACAATGCTATGCTTCTGCATAACCAAGGGTTTCTGTTAGGTTTCTAATTTTGGGGACAGCCTGAGGAAGGCCCTTTTCTGTCCCAATGCACAAAGCGAGGTCCATAAAGGCATGGATCTCAACCGCATCGAACACCCTTTTGGGATGAACAGAGATTGTGAACCCTGGCCAACTCGTCTGACACCGGTGTGTGACCTCACAAACGATCTTCAGGATGAATTCCCACAGACGCGGTCCAAAATCTTTTCAAGAGAAACGGTGGAAGCTCTTACAGAACGGGGGCTAAGGGGGACCAGCTTCTTTATAACGACCACCTGATTACGAGGCATCCAGGGTGGCCAGAGCTACCCCAAGCACTAGTAAAGAAACCCCAGAGTGTGACGTTTCCTATTTCCGCCCCCACGGGCGTTGTTACAAAGCTGCAAGATCTACACAGCAGGGTGAAGATCGCACGTAGGAGGTACGCTTGGCACTGGATGGAGGCTCCTGCCGTGTCATTACGCCGATTACAAAGGGTTTCCGTGGCCATCGCCATGCCAACCGTTCCCACGGCAAATACCTACGCGGAGGAGGGAACTACCCTGAGGCCCCTGCCTGCTCTTTTCCGTCTTTACACGACGAGCGTGGGATGGTGGTTGAAGGTCCTGCTTTTTCGGGGGGGGTTCACAAATTGGTCAAACAAACGCAGAGCTCAGGGACACGTTGTTTTATTCTCAATAAAAGGGAGACAAATTGGGTTCACTTTGATCTTTGGACCCTGAGCTAGTAAGGAAAGATATGGCAGACTTTAAAGTGTTTGGGAACTCCAGCAACACTGCTATGTCTCGGTACAAACACGTCTTGCTTGGCCTAAAATCTCTGCAGCAGAATGAGTCACAAAATACGAAAACATCAATCCAGTTCATGTTTTATTACAAAAATCATGTTAACATAGACCTCTCTGTAATATAAACAACACACACATACACACACCTCGCAGCCTTGGTGACAGATGCTCCACGAAACGTCACATATGCCGAAATAAACGCCGGTCCTGAGCTTACGGTAATTTCTTTGCCTCTCCGAATAATCCGAGTGTGTTCAGTATCTCATCCAGTATTTAGGCAAACACCCACCCACCCACACAAACAAACACACGCACGCACACACACTCACGTAATGCATAAGAAAGGGCCCCAAGGGGTCTGGGTGTCGAAATCGTTTCCCAATGCGAATGTTCGCAGAACATTCAATCCATGCTTTTAGAAACAAACGGTCCCGGTCCAATATGGATTCCCTAATAACAAAGCCGTTCCTCCGCTTGGAGAAACCTACTCAGTCCTCTTCCTGCCGAACACAGCCGACATGCTCCTGACGATGCCCTTGAGCCCGGCCGCGCCCTTCTTGAGCGCCCGCGCCTCCCGTATGAGCTCAACCAGTTCGTGGAACACCATGAGCACGCCGTGGTACGTCTCGGACGCAGAGATCTCGAAGAAGCCGCAGTCGGCCGAGAGCGCCAGGAGCCGACCTTCCTCGCTCGAGACGGTGCGGCGATGTCGCAGGTCTCGCTTGTTCCCCACGATGATGAGCGGGGCCGAGCTGGAAAGCTTCTGCTGTGCTTGCCGGATGCACTGCACCTGCCGGCGGACCACGTTGAAGCTGGCGCGGTCGCAGATGCTGTAGACCAGAATGAACCCGTCGGACCACCGGAGCTGCCGCTCGCTCACGTAGCCCGCTTCCTGGCCGCTCTGCCAAAGAAACGGGAGCCACGTTAGATTAACGTGGTGAGATTTATAAATCAACAAAGCCAAAAGTTTGCGGACGGTCCTAGTTTACATCCAAGCTCGAGTCTTCATTTGCTGCTACAACATCGTTCTCTGTTCTGAGAAGCTTTCCAACTGACCTTTGGAGCGTAACTGATGCTGGACAATGAACCCTGGCTGGCAGTCGGCATTCTGATTCATCTCAAGCTTGCCCAAGTCTTTCAGAGCTCTGCTTGCACTCAAAGTTCTCTCTTTTATTCATTAAGATTTCAGGATTGAACCTGAATTTGACTGCTGTGTCAAACCAAATGAGACGAATCGATTTGTGGTCATGATCTGCCGAGTTAAGCGAATTTATCGAAAGCCTCTGGCATGATCACGCCAAAATAATCCAAAAAGGCAATTTGGCTTGGTTACGCCTTAAAACACAAGTCGTATAAAACCGGGACTGGATGGGACGATGGTACGACCCAAAGACGCTTTCCTTTCCTCCTCACCCGCAAGAACCAAATATATCTCGCCTGCTTGTCTACAGTCGGGCATTTGCGTCCGCTTCATAATAATAATAATAATAATAATAAAAATAATGTGCTTTGAGTTCTTACCTGTGGACAGACGGAGTCCCAGATGTTGAGGCAGATGTCGCGCCCGTCGATCTTATCATGGTGACTGTATATGGACTCTACGAAACAAAACCGGCTGGTAAACATCACACGCGGATTCATCCTTCCCGCAAGATCACTACAGCTGGTAAAAGCTTACCGATATCGCCGTATTCTCCGATAAATCTTCTGGTCAGGAAACGGACCGTAAGTGCTGCGGAGAAAAAGGGTAGACGCACAAGTAGTAATTAATGAATGAGTTAATAATTAAGCAAGTAGCTCTGGAGATGTTAGATCTGGAGGGCACTTGGTGTGTTTACAAAACCCTGCGACCCTCCCAATCCTCATTTCCATACTTTATCTAAGCTCAAGTCATGAGCTAATTTAAAGTATTTAAAACACTACAGCCATTTTACTAATCTCTCAGTTCATCCTCTTTTAATCCATCCCAACGTTTATCAAACTCACCAGATTTCCCCACATTTTCAGCCCCGAGCAGTGAAACATTGGCCTCCACTTTTTGCTGATGTCCCTCCATCCTCTTCTCTTTAGGACCGGTCCTGCAGCTGCTCCGGGATTGGACTTGAACCACCATCTGTACGAAACGATTTCTGTCCTCACAACCACAGAAGGGTTTTATATAGGGTAATAACACGTGTGGGCGGGGCTTGGCATTGCTGCTGACCAATCGGAAGCCTGGGATTCGTTTATGCGCCGCTACGTCCGTGGGTTTGTTATTCATGTGCTTTGCTGACCTCCCGGTTTGTCCTTTTATACGCGTTTTTATTTACGCAGATGAATACACTTTGAGTCCGTATTCATTTCTTGAGGATAGTTTATCTGGTGCTCTGTCAGTTTTAGGTTTATTTTGGAGTGTGTTTGGACATCTGCTCTTGTGTGACGTCACACACGAAGGGAAAACGTCCGTCCTGATCAGGATGATCAGAATGATCTGCAAATAAATATGAATCAGCACCAATATCTTATTTTAAAGTTATTTTTGGGCACCGTGGATAGAAAATAATTGCACCAGTCGTCTTAATTTTAGTACACAAACAGTGCGGGGTTTTCTTTCCAATAACAAACTCGTTTTGAAAAGCTTGACTTGAATAAAAATGTTATTTGGATTACATACTAAATAGCCTACAGCTCTGGAAAATAATCAGTTTCACTTCTTTTGGTGTTTTTAGGTTCTAGGTTTTATTCTATAAGTTGGTGAAATTTGAAAGTTTTTTGTGTTTTATACTATATTTGATGAAGTGTAATCAGAAAATGGAATGGAATTGCTGCCATACTCCTATATAAATATTTTTTACCATTACAATACCATTACTATTATTACTCAAATATCCAAACTTTACCTTGTGTTGCAGTCTGAAGGAAATCGCCCAAACCTTAACCAGATCTTAAAATAAGTAAAATCATGAAACTTATTAGACTTAAATTAAAAAAAACTTAGTTGGAGTTATTTTGGAGATATATTTAGTTGGAGAATGTTTTGCAGTGCAGGAACAGAGGATTCAATTTAGGGTTTTAGCAGAGGGTAACTGTTGTAGGACCGGGGATGATCTGAGCCTCCCTCAGACAAATGAAGCCAGTAGCCGTACATGACATCAGAACTTGAAGCTAGTCACCTCGTATCTTAGACTGCTGTGGTCAGGTACGCTGGACGCACTTCTGTAAATTCGAAACTAATAATAAAAAACAAGTTTGCTGTTGAACTCGACTTTTGTACAGCTATGTGCGAGAGTTTGGGTTCGGTAGATTAGCAGTTAGGGTACTGGACTATGGAGCTCATGGTCCAGGGTTCAAATCCCAGCTCCGCCAAAGCTGCCACAGTTGGGCCCTTGAGCAACACCCCTAACCCACGATTGCTTGGATTGTAAGACTGTATAAGTTGTAAGTCGCTCTGGATAAGGGCATCTGCTAAATGCCATAAATGTAAATGCTTTTTACGTATGGCGAATACGTTCTCACACAAGATCAATCTGTGAAGATTTTGGACTCCAAACACACCCAGCGTTGAAGTTTGTTTTCCCTAGAGGTTGTGTAACGTTTTGCAAATGAGCAAAACATGTCATTAAGCCAAGATTAGGACTAGATTGGGTGTCCAATCTAGTCCTGATTATCAGGTTTAGAGTTTACCCTTGTGGCACTGTTACACAATAGAACAATGATCACTGAGAGCTTGTGATGAATAACGCAAATACAATAGGCCCTGAATGGATAACGCACATAACGGGCCTTTAGCAACTCGTTAGCTGTCTATTTCATTAGCAATGCAGCTTTGGACGGGTTTGGACTTGTACCGAATAAGAAAAAAATGGTACTGGGATTTGTGGATTTACTTCAGAGGTAACTACCTTAGTACATGACAACAGTAAATATAATCATACAGGGCAAGATAAAAGTATACAATGTACAAAAGTGTATAAATGTATGAATATGTACGTCAAAACACAATAACGTGTAGTTCTGCACACAAATGTTGTGTGCCACTGTTGGATGCTATTTGCAACCTGAGGTTGTGTAACCAACCCCTCTTTTCGCCAAAAAGCCGCCGTCACGTGTCCGGGGTGCACAAACTGTGCATTTAAAAACTTTAATCGGTCATTTTTTGTGAACGTTGTCGTTTTGACCCGTTTAATTTGGTCC
>JAUZST010007404.1:0-14204 GCA_034779995.1 Parotocinclus haroldoi | reverse complement strand
CACACACACACACACACACACACACACACACACACACACACACACACACACACACACACACACACACACACTAAGGGCCACTTTTAGAGTCACCGATTAACCTAACACACGTCTTTGGACTGTGGGAGGAAACTGGAGTAAACCCACACACGCAGACACAGGGAAGACATGCAGACTCCATACAGGAAGGACCCAGGTCGCTCCATCCTGGAATTGAACCAGGGACCTTCTTGCTGTGACGGAACGGTGCTACCCACCGAGCCACCGTGCCGCCTTAGCATTGTGCATAACAGTTTAGGCTTCCACATACTCCTCATCTCTGACACATTTATATATTATTTGTTGGCAGTTTTATTTGACAACAACCTTTACATTTACATCACAGCATAAAAAAATGCTAAAAACTATGGTAATGTACAGCTAACAGCCATTTCAGTCAGTGGCCTGTTTCACAGAACGCAAGGGGTCCATACCTGTAAACTCATGAATCATTTTATTAGTATTTAATTAAACACTGCCAAAGTGATGAAATACTAGACAAATTGCATTAGTGCTTAGACAAGCAAAATAAAAATCAACAGGGACTGTGGTAGCCTATCGGCTAAAGTACTGTCCTCTGGGCCTGATTCAAATCCCACCTCTGCCACAGCTGGGTCCTTAAGCAAGGCCCTTAACCCACCAGACTGTATGAGTTGTAAGTCATTCTGGTTAAGGGTGTCTGCTAAATGCCATACATGTTAGGTAAGTGGCAGTTCTTCAGGAAATTGTAAACAAAAAATGACCCATATTTCAGGTGCAGTTTCAGTTTCTCATAATGGTTTGTGTGTGAGAGTGATTTGGTAAATTAAAAAAAAAAAAAAAAAAAACATACGGAACATTTTAATTATACTGTATTCACTAGTGATCAACCAAAATCAAAAAATTGAAAATGATAGATTATACTATATAATTACTATATAATATATTATGCAAAACAGAGTGGGAGCCAAAAGGCCTCTATTTTGCATTTTTCTAGAATTTAATACAATATTTTTCATTACAAGTCATCTAATGAAATGTTGACTCTTTAATAAGTTTTAGAATGTATTGGCATTTGGTATTTCCCCCCATTATGCACTCGAGCAGGCATGGACTCCACAAATTTGTGTAAAATCTCAAGATCTACGTTATCTCAGGATTTCACAATATATTTTTATAGAGTGTAATTTGTGATGAAATGCTTGAGTTTGCTCTCTGTGTCCCTCTTTCTGTTTTCATTTATGCGCCCCCATAAATGCTCATTGGGATTTAGATTATGTGAGTGTACAGCAAAGTGCACAAGATTACTACTCAATATTCATTTCTAAATTTACAATTGTACAAAATTACACGTTACACTCTGAATATTGTCCAAACAATATTATAGGCGGTATTGAGCAGTGTGATTCGGGATTACATCCCAGTACAGAATAAACAAAAACACTGAAGTGTTTCCCGTTCATTTATCCATGATGATGATGATGATGATGCACGTATTTAATAAAATGCTCTGCACCACAGACTGTGCTGTTACCCGAGTCATTACTGCTGGTAATAATGATAATGTATTTGATAAGGTCAGGGGCTGGAAAATTTTCTCCTACAAAAGGAGAGCGCTGCAAAAAACGTCTGCAGTCTACAATCATTCCTGTCTCTGGTTAGCTTCAAATACTACCATTATACTATATTATCTTATTTAAAAAGCCAACCTCTAATAGAAAAGAATGGATGAGCATTGAACGGTGTATGTACAGTACTGACTCACCCGCTTTTAAAGGAGAATGGTAGTTTCTATCCTATCGATTAGGTTCATTTCATGTAGTTTGTTATTCACATATTTTGGAGTTGATGGACTGTTATATCTGATCCACCATATACAGAGCAAAAAGGATGAATGTGTTCAAGGCCTCAGTTTGGCAATAGTTTGGTTTCAAGCAAACAGACAGAGAAGCACTAGATGTAAACACTTACAAAGTATCTGTGCTGAGGGATTTCATTTACAAGGAGGGTGAATGAGGATAAATTATAAATAATAACTGTGAATAGTGCTCTAGTCCAGAGCAGGCGATTCTATATCAACACATGTCACTGTTTACTGACTTAAGAAAACAGCATTAACTAATTAGCATATCTCTGACACTTAAAGGTGTAGGACAGGAAAATGTTGACCGGACAGTCAGACAGTTTTATTTTAAACAATAACATTAATTAAAAGTCTAGTTCTGGTTTTAGTAACATTTCCGAAATGCAAGCAAAGTCGCGCAAACGTTCACAAACTGACCTATAATCAAGTGGTTAGTGTTCATTATGCCAAATATCTGACATTTGTTTTAGATCAGGACCTTTGAAACCAACATTGTAAGGACACTGAAGTGTAGGTATCTCTTGCGTTTTCATGGCAATAGTAGGATGTGCCAGTACCTCACACTCAGGGCAGAACCAGTCACCTTCGGGCTCAGCGGCCAGTTTGAGGCACTTGGCGTGGTAGACGCGTGGGCAGAGCTCACAGCAGAGCACCTGGCCCTCGCGATGGCACACCCAGCAATAGAAGTCATTCCTGCCGTCCTGTGGTACAACATCAACAGGGTCTGTGGTGAGTGCGGGCTGCTTCACATAGTAAAAGGGACCATGTCTTAGTTCGGACTGAAATGCAGGCGAGAAAAACAAAAGAGTGGGAGTTTCAAAACACAAGCACTGCAGGTTACGACTCACAGAGGATTGCATTCAAGGAATAAGGGAGGAATTCATATGTGGGCTAAGAAATTATGCAGCTAAAAACAAAAACATACCCCTCTATACTGAAGTCATCTTAATAGAACCAGCGGTGTTAATGGTTTATAAAATGTATTATGTTGTGCACTGGAGAAGTGCTTTTATATGTTCATGCCACTGTACTGTGCAAAAGTCTAAGGCACCCATTAGATTAGATATACCATTGTGTTAGTGATTGAATGTTATGCAGTTATTTCAGGCTCTTTATTCAAACACAGAAAATACACTAAAGCTTACAACGACTGGAATGAAGATCAGTGGAAACAGTATTATGGAGTGACATCATTTTTTTCCCAATTTTGGGTCCAATCGTCGACATTACGTTATATTGGGCCATTATACCATTGCTAAAACAACAAACCTAATGGCAGCCTAAGGCATTTGCCCAGTACACTGTGCATTTCGTAATTCTGTATCTTACTGTATCTCAGCAGGGGGGACACAGGGTTAAAGCAGGGTTAAAGCCCCCCCCGGATGAGGCAGATTGCAACATGATGTAAAGGTCTCAGAATATTCTCATGTTACAGAACAACACTAATAATGCTTGATCTCCTCTGCCTTGTTGTACAAGTCCTGTACTTGTCTACATAAAAACAACCCCCCCCCCCAATACACACTTCAACTGAATAACTCCATGCTATAGCAATAGCAACACTTATATATGTGATGATTTTACAGGAACTGTCTGCTCAGGTCTAGCTCTATGTGAGATGCAGGTTCCTGTGGTTCAGAGGTGTGGATAGTTTGGCTCAAGTCTGTATCACCTTTGAACAAGAAGTAGTAAGCAAGCTGTTCTTGTTTAAAGGTGAATAGACAGAAGCTTACCTGGTCTTTGCTACTGTTGACAGCTCCTGGTTTCTTTTTCTTTTTGATAGGGCTTGGTGAAGCCTCTGAAGGAGAGTGTCCATTGGAGGAGTAAGGTGGGCTAGTTGCCTTGCGCTTAGGGGCATTGCGATCCGCTGACCCTGGATCAGACACTAAACATAGCAATATAGAAATAAAAATATCAACAACAGAAATGCCATGTACAGCATTTAGCAGATACCTTTATATAGAGGAACTTACAACTGATACAACCCTACACAGTA
Organism: Parotocinclus haroldoi; assembly: GCA_034779995.1. Taxonomy (NCBI): domain Eukaryota; kingdom Metazoa; phylum Chordata; class Actinopteri; order Siluriformes; family Loricariidae; genus Parotocinclus; species Parotocinclus haroldoi. The sequence goes on along the minus strand of JAUZST010007404.1, from coordinate 10,326 downwards.
CAATAGAATCAGTCGTGCTTTAGGAGCTCTGCTCAAGGTCTAACAGCGCCTATGCTGGGACTCGATCCAACCTTCTGACCAATGGTCCAGTATCTTTTTAACTTAGCCACCACTGTATTATATAGAGGACTTCACCTGGGTCTGGCAAGAACAGGGGGGCCTTACATGCCCTGCAGGATTTTTCTCTGTTTATAATCTGTGTTACTAATAGCCATCTTTGATTTCAGGTTATTAACCAGGTCCTCCTGTGTAGTTCTGGGCTGATTCCTGACCTTTCTCAGAATCATCCTTACCCCACGAGGTGAGATCTTACGTGGAGTCCCAGACTGAGGAAGATTAACAGTCATCTTATGTTTCTTCCATTTTCTAATAATTACACCAACAGTTGGTTCTCCTCACCAGGCTGTTACCTACTGTCCTGTAGCCAATCCCAGCCTTGTGCAGGTCTATAACTTTGTCCTGGGTGTCCTTAGACAGCTCTTTGGTCTTGGGCATGGTGGATAACGGAGTGTAATTGACAGAGTGGGTGGACAGGTGTCTTTTATACAGGTAATGAGTTCAAACAGGAACAATTAATACAGGTAATGAGTGCAGTAGGGTGTATGATCACCCAAGAATGCCAAAAGACACTGAGAGGGATGGGGCATGGACAGAATCAGATTGTCCAGCAGTTCATGTTAATTTTGAAATACCCCCTAATTTTGTGAGCAGTGCAGTTCTAATAACATAAAATAAGTAAACGGTAACAATGTGTTTCCTAAAATGGAATGGGTGTATAATGGGTGTATAATTAACAAATGAAATGAACTTGGCCAGACAAAATGTGAAACACTGTATCTCAGGTTTATACTGTCTGCAATGTAATAAAATCCAAAGTAAATGTAAGAAGCACTGTTTTTTTATATGCATTTAACATTCTGTCCCAACCTCTTCTGTTTGGGGGTTTTAATAAAACATTATTTTTATTTGTAGTAGTAGTAGTAGTAGTACTTTGCCTTTTTTAAATAAAATATTACACACAATCTAATCACAAAAGATATTGCTCACAAAAGTTTGTTCCACAAGAACTGCTACTGGACAATCTGATCCTGCCCATGCTCCACCACTGTCGGTGTGTATTGGCAGTCTTGGGTGACCATACACCCTACTGAACAGTCACTGCGGGGTACTCTCGTCCAGTTTAACATGCTTCACATGCCTTACATGCTTCTGTTTTTTAATTGCTTCATATTCAGTTTGAAATATCCAATAATTTTTGTGAGCAGTGTAATTGTTGTTTACTAGGGGCATCACTGGAAATAACAAATACATTCTAGTCTAAGCAAAATATACATTTTAATTCACTTTACTGAAACATTCAAGTTAAAGCTGCAGGTTTTTCCTTTTGCCACAATAATGCAGACTGCAAGAGTGGTGGTGTCATGATTATTCAGTGATACATATTTCACTCCATTAGAGTGTGTTACTGTGTTTGTAAGTACTGACTGGAGTAGCATCGTGTTGTTGCCCTACAATGAAAGAACACTGACTCATTGATCTTTGCGGTGACGTGGCTATGTAGCAGCAGCAGTTTTACTTACACTTGGATGCATCTGCAAGATTAGGGGTTGTGTGTGTGTGCATTTGTGTTTGTGTGTTTGTGTGTATGTGTGTTTGGTTTGGAACAAGAATATATCATTTTAGGGTGGAGGGTTATGAGAACAGTATTCATCACATGGTGACTCACCTCGCCTTTGACTCACCTCTAGCCTTCACCAGCTGCTTGATGCCAGACTGGCTGATTCATTCGTCCCTCCTTCATTCTAGCCGTTTCTGAAACTTCTGAGCTTTTGTTTTCTCTATCCACCCCTGTTTTTTCATAGTCTGTGGGTCCTATGCCATGTACGTGCCCTACTGCGCATATTTAGATACCTGAGGGCTAGTAATGAAGCGGGTCAGGTCTGTAGACAGATGGTTCCCTGGACTACTTATCAGAAGGGTATGAGCTCAAATCCCAGCTTCACCAAGCTGTCTCTGTTAAGCACTGCCCTTAATCTTACAACTGCTTCGGTCAATTGTGAATTCCTCTAGATAAGGACATTCTAGTCTGAACCTGTATTGGTTAGGGTATGTGAACTAGTACTCAGGGTCTGTGTCAACCGATGTCACATGTCCAACAAGGGAGGCTGGCATTTTGTGTTGAGAAAGCAAATCAAGCTTTAAAAAAACACCATTAGGTCACTGTTAGATTTGTTGCTTTAGCAAGGGTATAATGACCACATATATGCAACATATTGTTGAAGTTTGGAGTCACAACGTCCAAATTAGATTCGTCATCGCTCCCCAATAATCTTTTCCACCGAGATCTTTATTTCAGTCTGCGTGATCTTTAGCATATCTTAACCTTCTTAAATATCTTAGCTAGGTTTGGCTTTGCTTTTAGCTTGTTCATTCGGATTTCTAAAAAAATGCATTTCCTGAATTTATAAAACAATGCTATGTCTAATCAAATGTTGACGTTTTGACTTTTGCGTAGTACTGTACATTCATTTGTATATTTTCGGAGTAGAGTAACTCGCATGTCATTATTCATCCATGTACAGCAACGTGCTACAATAACCACATAACAGTTGTTTATGTGTTTAAAGCTGTTCCTTATTAACATAATTCAAATGCCTTGGCTTGTCAGGATCCAGAAATTGACCAAATTATGGAAATGTTTTTAGAACGCGAAACAAAAAAAAAGGTGGTGGGAAGCATGCGAGCTGTGGGTGGTTGTTTTTTTGTGTCAGATAATTTAGAGGGTGTTTAATTTAAAACCTAAAATGCTGTGCGGTTTCTTCTAAGACTGGTTCTCGTTAGAGCAAGGACAACCAAATTGCCCTCCCCCCCATCTCATTGTTATAAGACTCACTACTTGGAACCTGGCCTGAACAGATCCGCATAGACACTCACTTGTGTCCATAGCTATTTTTTTATTTAAAAAAAAAAGGATCTTCCGGAGTCATTATATTATGGATAATCATTTTATATGGGGGGACGAAGAATGGGAAGAGGCAACAAGCCAAAGTTTTTGAGTCAGTGGTGAAATTTAAAGCCAGATAACTGACAAAACACAAATATTACTTAAATATTAGATAAATACATACTATTTTTACTTCATGCTGCCTGTTTATTGGTATGATTTAACCTACATTCTTCACTGGATGCCCTCATTTTGTCTGCACTCACCGTTCTGTCTGTATATGCTATTTTATGACAGTAAGTCCCCATTATCTGGTTTGGGTACATTTAATGTAATGGTCTTCACCAATGTTCAGTGTTTAAGGCTGCAATCTGCCAGGGAGAATATTGGGAGTTCAAATCTTCTCTATGCCAAGCTGAAACTTATAAAGGAAGCTTAACTGTACAGCATAATGGTAAATTTTAAGGATAAGGGCATCAGCTAAACTGGGGACAAAACAAACAGTCAGTGTCTAGTACATTTATCAGCCCTGTGTCCTAAATTGAGTGTTATATTTGTGGAAAACCAATGCTCTCTGCATAGCTCTGGTTTTACAAGAGAATGTCTTAAACAGTGGGGGTAGTCTCAAATTACTAGCACTGTAAACGTTCGTCTAACTGTAGGACATGCCTGATCCCATCTTGAGGTCTTCTGATTATATTCATTACAACAAAATGTGGGGCTGCTGTGATTTTTAGCAACTTCAGGGATTTTATGAGTGTAAATGCAAACAAAAGAGAATTTCCCAGTCGCTCTTTGAACAGGTCAAACATCTGGAAGTCAGAGTTTGAAAAGTATTCAGTCATGCTTGATTAGTTGTTGCAGGACCTCAGCGGCTGTCCAAGAACAACACTGCTCTGTTGCTCATGTGTCTGGTTAAGGTTTTGGTCCAATCTATGCTATTTTATATCCTTTCTAACTGTGGAAAACAGTATATGTCTGTGTATTGCTTAACTTTGAACCCTTAGGACATTCTCCAGTTAACCCACATGTGAATGTGTTGAGGTTAAGAAATTGGGAGACAATAGGATGGTTTGGAAAACCTTTTGTCTATTTTCTAGGTTGTGATGATTCATTCTTTTGGCAGAAAAGGTGTGTTTTTCAAAGTAGTTTATCTGTCATCTTGCATAATCGTGATTTTTGAGGCTGGGTCGAATGCAGAGCTCTTACCTGCTGCCAAGAACAACATGCCGAGCAGTTTGTGGAGGAGCACTAAAATATTTGTAGGGTGTAAGCGCATTGGGAGTCTGTATGTCTAAATATCAAAAGGCATTGTGGAGTACTGGATAGATTTACCTGAAATTAATCTTAATGCTGTTAGAATCGAGAATCTATCTAGAATCTAATTTGAAGTTGTGTATAGGTTTTATGCCTAAGCAAGTAAAGCTCAGTTCATTTGCAGTGCAGTCGCAATTTTATAAGATAATGTCTGCATGCAGAACAAAGACCCATGGTGCTCTAACACTATGCTTTTAGATCAAACCTTCTGTGTAAGCTTCTTCGTGTCTCTTATGAGACTCAGTTATGTCTCATGCCTAAAATGTAGGTCTTTGCAGGTCTTTGCAAGCAACTAAAGTTGTGCTTTGGGGCATTGCTGTGCAGAAACAGCAACAGTGAGTTCCCAAATTGATGCCACTTTGCAAGGTGTTTGCTTCATTTCACTGGAAATAGGGGACCTGGCCAAATTATGAAATTATTCATCCCCATCTCGACCAAACCAAATAGTTGGCACTATGATAGCCATGTAATAATCTTAGGTTTGAACTTGGAAATGCCCACCCATGGAAACCCAGTTGCCAAAACTCCTGACTAGTAAGAGAATATGGCAAAAACAATTAACATTTCTCAAAGACAAAAGCTTTCAAAATCAGAATTTGGTGGAATTCAAGGTCTTGGGAAACAAGTCTATTTAACAAAACAATAACCAATATTAAATATTATTGGTAAAGGGACTTTCCTCTTATAGATACGCCCACAGCTCTGAACCTGGTTTACACCCCCCCCCCATGGAAAATGTTTGGCACAAAGATTTTTGAAATTTAGAACTGCATCACCCCACTAAATATGCAGAATTTTGCTAAAGGCAAAAGCTAAAGAGAGCACAAAGCCATGCACAGGCAAGCAGCCCTGTCTCTCTTTAAAAAGAATGTTTAACCAAAATGCTTCTGAATGCTGTAATTTATCATTTAATGTTATATCTCAATTCCAATGCCCTGTGCTAATTCCGATACCTCTGTCCAATGCAAGGCTTTTCGCTAAATCTGCATTTGCATAAATGTATTGATGTATTCTTTGTGCAATGGAATGCAAATACAATTTTATTTTTTGCATTTGCTTGATTGTTTACACAAAGTATTACACATTATATGCAAGCCTGTTGACATCACAGTTCCCTTGTCTATGCAGATATAATTGGGAATCTAGCAGTATTGTGGAAAAGATATTGGTTGGTATTGTGTAATCATTATACTGTTGTGGCTTTTGAAAAGCCATGACCATAGAAAGATTACCAGTCTCAGTGATATTCCAGAGGCAACATGCTACCACTTTATGTTGTTTCATGAAGTGAGAGAAAGGCCTGTTTCAGACGAGGAAACAAGACTGTTGATGACTGTGCAGTCCACAGCTATTCGGCTTTTAGCATTATTTTCAGGTCCCCAGGCTATAAGAGGAGAATAATTGCATGGTAGAAGACCTCGCATTTAACGCAGTGCTTGGCCACAGTCACGATCATCTTTATTCTGTTTTGTCGTTTCTGTTAGGTCAGCCTCAGGCCAAGTCCACACCCTTGCAGAAGGCATTAACCTCCTCAGAGTCTGGAGCTCGCTTGAAAAATGGCAACAAACCTGTCAGACACCAGGTACACAGCAATAGTGTAAAGAATGGAAAACCACTCCTGCTGGCAGGATCTTCCACGTCCTCGTCCTCATTGTCGACTCATAAACCTCCCAAAAAGCTGCAATCAAACCCTTCCCTTAACAGCCAGAGCAGCAAGAGGAGTAAAGGCAGTTCCAAGTCCAACAGCTCCCAGATCCCTACCGAGGCACAGGACGGTAGGTAAAGCGCTATTATGATGGCACAAGAGGTTTAGGGTTAGTCGACCTACAGAACAGTGCAATAGACTTAGGCAGCATTAGATTAGCTCCTTATTTCTGTATTTAACCCTAGTTTACTAATTGAGTTTATTCAACGTCGCTATCAGCGGTCATTTTAGGGACACACACAAGGTTACATCTATACACAAGGTTCTCTAAAGAATATTATTGTATAAATTTACATACATACATACATATTTGGCACAAATTATGGTTTTCACAATCTTACTGCCTTAGTTTTTTATGTACCTTTTCTCGGAGGTGTATATACGTATAACGAAGTACAATTCTAAGCATCCCTTACGTTTTTTTTTTTACTTTGTATTGACTTTGTACTGCTTACAAAAATTGAGGGATGCATTTTAGTACGTCTAGCTTAAGCAAAGAATTCATATTTACAGCATTGACAGTTTCTGTGTTTCTGTTTGCCCACCCTCTTTTTGAGGATTAAACACAGGTTCTCAATGGGATTGAGATCTGGGAAGGTTCATGGCCTTGGACCCAAAATTTCAATGATTTGTTCTTCGAGCCACTTGGTTGCCACATGACATGGTGCCCCATCATGCTGGAAAAAGCATTGTTCATCTCAAAATTGCTCCTGGATTGTTGGGAGAAGTTGCTCTTGGAGGGTGTTTTAATGCCACTACTTTTTATGACAGTGTTCTTAGGAAACAGTACCCTGGATAAGAAGTAACCCCACACAACGGGCTCAGGATGCTTCACTGCTGGCATGAACCATGCTAGCGCTCACCTTTTCTTCTCTGGACAATCATTTTTCCAGATGTCTCAAACAGTCTGAAGGGGAGTTATTTATCAGAGAAAATAACTTTAGCCCAGGTCTCTGCAGTCCAATCCTTATACTTCCTGCAGAATGTCAGTGTGTCCTTGATGTTTTTGTCTTTGGAGAGAAGAGGCTTCTTTGCTGCCCTGCTGTACACCAAGCCATTCTTCTTCACACCTGCCGTCTGCCATTATATATATATATATATAGTTAACCTAATACATCTTTGGACCAAACCGAGGACCTTATTGCTGTGAGGTGGCAGTGGTGCCCACCAAGCCACTGTACTGGTACCAGGTAGGATTATAAAGCTCGACTTGAATTTCCTAAAGTCCCGTTTTCTGTTTTTCAGATTGCTGTGTGCACTGCATTCTGGCCTGCCTGTTCTGCGAGTTCCTCATGCTGTGCAACATTGTTTTAGACTGTGCTACATGTGGCTTGTGCTCGTCAGAGGACTCGTGCTTCTGCTGTTGCTGTGCCTCGGAGGAGTGCGGCGACTGCGAGCTGCCATGCGACATGGACTGCGGCATAATTGACGCCTGCTGTGAGTCAGCTGACTGTCTCGAGATCTGCATGGAGTGCTGCGGCCTCTGCTTCTCTTCCTAAATCTGCTCAAGGGGGCACTGTAGCGCTCATTCAGGACTTCACTAGAAGTGGGCAGAACTGTAGTTGGTAATAAGCACATGCACAAATGAAAAGTGAGTTTGTTTGCTCAGTGACAAGCTGGATCAAGGGGAATATTGGAAAATAACCTGGAATATTTTTCGGAATCTGCTTTTAGACGCGATACTCCTCTAGGCCACCATGAAAAGTTGCTTACTTAATTCTGGTGTTGGATTTGGTGGACAGTCCCTTTTCACGGTTGCCAAACCTTGCTTGCCAAACCTGCAAGACCTTCGCTTAGCATTAGTAAACCAACATTTTGTGTTTACATGATCTTGAGGTGTTTGTAATTGGGACAGGATGATCATAGAATGTCCATGACTAGACTGTGGGTGGGAATGGTATTTGAAAATTCAGAAGTCTCAGGTACCAGGAACAAGAAGTAGTGGGCTGCACTGCTTTGCATAAGGCTGTCTGTCCAGAGTTGGCATGTTCTCCACCTGTACTTCCACCCGCTATCATCCGCAGGTTCTTTATTTAAGTACAAACAGAAAATAAAGGAAATCTGGGGGGAAAAAAAGTTTCTACAGGCTACAGTGGTGTCTGGCAGCTTCACTGGGAGGCCAAGTTGACTGTTCTAGTCTGAAGAAGCTTGATCAGGAATGGTCTGTTTGGAAGGGTAGTAGCCCAGAAACCACATTTCTGGTAAGGGAACAGGGTGAAAAGACTAAGATATGCTAAAGATCAGAAAGATGGGGATACAGAGACTTATGGAAACGAGACTTATGGAGAGATGAATCCAGTGACATATAAGTTTGAAACCTTATGATCCACAATATGTTATATGTTTTCATTATACCATTTCTAAAACAAAGTCCAATGGTGGCCTAGTAATTTTGCACAGTACTTTATATGCAAGCAGTTTTTGGATGCACTAATCTGCCTCTAGATGCAGTCGACTGGTGCGTTATCTAGGCTGTAGCTGTATGTTGTGCAATGTGTTTCTGGAGTGGGTTGCACACCAAGGGTTGTGACCCTGACCAGGAATAATAAGTTAATGAATATTAATGAGTAAAGCAGAGGTGATGATGATAGTGTATCTGTCCAAGTTAAGTCAACTGAGATAACACATTTATTATGGTATAGAAGTTGCATCATTTCCATTTGTGTTTACTTGAATCCATCATTAATCCTCAGTAAATGCATGCACACGTTTGTATCTAAATCTTAATAATATCTAATAAAACATAGAGGGACGATCTTGGCCAATTGATGAAAGCGAAATTGTCTTAATTTGTCTACACAAATATTTATTCCCTCAAATATTCAAATACCATTCTTTTACAATACCCCATTCCTAGACAAGGCGTGTTTATGCTTCGCTGTTGAAAATCTTGGCATGATCGATGGCTCCCGATGAGATGTTTTGAGGGATTTTTTCTCTTGAATCTATCCATAAACTGTTACAAACCACAACCTTGCTTGAGTTCCAACTTACTGCCTTCTTCAAAATATCAAAAATATTTAATCTGCCATCTCTTAGAAGTACTTGGATCCTACAGGGAAAAAAAAAACTTAACCAAAATTCAAAACTGACTGGCTATATTAATGGATTAAAGATGCCAAACATTTAGTTGCTCTGAATATGCAGAATTACTGTAGCGCACTGCTGTAGTTCTCCAGCCACACAAAATGCTGTTATCCCTTTAGGTTAGGATTACTGAAGCCATAAACTGTGAGTGCAGGACTAACATTGATATGAGCTGAAAAAAGGCTGTTTATTTAAGTATTTGTTTCGATGTACAGTTTTAATATTTCTTTGAATTTACTTGTACAGTACATGTGAATGGAGAGATCTGTTACTCTCTGTATCCCATCCTGTGACGTTGTTCCACTCTCTCTCTGTTTCTATTGTATGTTTGTTTGTTTTCGTTCTTTTTTGTGTTTATTGACTAAATTGACGTTCGTTTGCTCTTAAACCATTACATCATCATTCAAATGAAATAGTTATTGTTCAACTAGTCTGTTCACCTGTAAGATCTGTAGGCTAATGTAAATGTGTGCTCCAATGGACAAAAGGAATCCACAGCATTTACATACTTCAAGTTTCTAAAAAACACCCATTTCTCTACCATTAGGAAGAATTGTTTATCAATAATCTTTTACAGATGCTGGAGTGGCATAGTCACAGTGTGTAGCCCAACAAAATATGGTGCCTTCTGCCCAGGCTCCCTCCAGCAAAGTGGTTAAGGTACTGACCTAAGGAGCAGAAGGTCCAGGGTTCAAATCCCACCTCTGCCACAGGTGGGTCCCTGAGTAAGGCCCTTGATCCGTAATTGCTTAGATTGTAAGACTGTATTAATTGTACGTCGCTCTGGATAAGGGCGTCTGCTAAATGATATAAATGTAAATATACGTTGCCCTTAGTGGTTGAAACTGGTATAACATGTTAATTGCTGGGCTTTTTATATGGTATGCTGCTGCGTTTCAGTAAAGTTGTAAAATAAATGGTCTATTGAATCAAGAAACAGTTTTTATTTTGTTACAGAAAAGGTTTACATTTTTTGAAACCCCTTTGTTTGCTAAAACATTTTCAGCTTTCTCTTAAAATGTATGAAATTAGGGTTAGTTTGTTTGGGTTTGTTCACTCTTTTTTTCATTGCATCCATTTGCTAAAATCCAAAAAGTTCGTTTTAGTTAAAACTGAAATATCAAATGGTCATAAGTATTGAGACGCTTTGCTCAGTATTTAGTAGAAGCTCCTTTTGAGTTAGTACAGCCATGAGTCTGAGCCTTGAGAATGATGTAACAAGTTTTCCACACCTTGATTTGGGGATCCTCTCCAGCTCCCTCAGGTTGGATGG
>JAUZST010007403.1:0-14204 GCA_034779995.1 Parotocinclus haroldoi | reverse complement strand
ACACACACACACACACACACACACACACACACACACACACACACACACACACACACACACACACACACACTCACATACTATATATATATAGCAGAGAGAGAGCATGCATTGTCTTATTAGGTTTTCAAGTTGTTATGCATCAGTGTTACAGCGGTTCTTCAGCTCTATGTCATTATGTAACTGTGTTATATCAGAGGGTTTTAGGTCGATGTCATGAATGTCATAGCACTGTAAAAGCAGCTGATATAGAGGTTCTCTTACCATTAAATAGGTTGTGTTTTAATGCACTATTTAGAAGATTATTTTTTAAATGCAGAGAGGCTGCCAGGGATTTCTGACCCCAAAAAAAGACATTAAAAAGACACTCAGCTCATGATAAAAAATGTTTTTCATTTACACGCTGCTCACAAACAGGGAATACTTTTATCAGCAGTACAGTAACATGAACTTAGAATCTTCCCAACTCATATGGTGCCACTGTAAATATGACACTAATAATTAGAGTTGAATATGTATGTTAAATTAGGTTTAGTGTATACATTTATGTATAACATCTCTGTTACTCCTATTATTATACGTATATTGTGGTCGTTGTGATTCTATAACTTAAATAAGCACAGATATTATTTTAATTATCATTCGTTCATATTCCTTAAGATGCCACATCTCTTTGCTTTACATTTCTGATCTTCAGCTTTATTTGAACTTAACTTGTCTACAATCTATTAGTATATCATATGATTGTAATGAATATTTTTTAATTCAGTGAAAATTATATCAATTATACACTGTGCAAACAGAACTACAGTAATTACCACAATTAACGAAAGTTTGAACGCCACTTCGGAAGAAAAGGGTTTGTTTACAACCTGGCAAAGATTTTGGGACATATGCAAATAAAAATAACTGCATGTGGTTTACTTTCTTGTGAGAGCAAAATAGAAGAAAAAGAATGATGAAAAGGAAAATAAAAGGAAAGACCACTAGATATTAACAGTATATGTGAGGGTGACAGCATATGTCAATTTAAGCTTAACTTGAGATAGGCTAAACCAATTTACAAGTTTACAAGTTTACCAATTTTTTAGAAAAATTTTAATTTACCAATTTACAAGTCCTCCAACTTTTCTAGATTAATTAGATTCACCTTTTCCTTTTGGGTTGCATGTTTATTGGACAGACTGAGCATGAGCACACTGGGCCATTGTAAAATAAGTGCATATTTGTAGTTAATCTAAATCCATCATCGAACGCTATGTGAAAATGTGAGCAGTGAGCACCATCCGACCTTGTCAGCAGTAAAGAGAGGATCCTCACTCAGACAACTGGCTTTTTCATTCTTTTCGTTCATTTCCTCCTCCTCTTTTTCATGGATCTATAAAAAGTAGGAGAGGAGCATGGTTGTTATGACAACACCTGCTAGTGCGTCATACTAAACGTGACAGATGGTAAAGTGGAGAAGTAAACCACTCTACATCACACCACTCTTCATACACCATTATTGCCATCCATTATTCCTTTATTCTGCTGGCTAATGTGTTGGGTGCTACTACATGCCCACCTTTTAGATCCAGTCTTGCATAATTATGATAAATAGTTACTTTCAGTAGTTCTTTTTATGCAGGTCCAAGTTTAAGCTAATTTTCAAATGAGTGTGCAATTAAAAATTAAAGTATTGAAGAATTACATCTCGTTTTCACTACTTGTCATTTAGCCAATAATCTCCAAAATATCCATAACATCACAAAATTATGTTTAAAGAGTCTATCTTTGTGTATCAAGAGTGTGCAAGTTAAAAGTAGAGCAAACAAATATAAGTAAAATCAGTGTTGTATTACTATTTATTTGATCTAATAATAGTGCAGAGGATTCTGACCTCTTTCTGCACTCAGCAATATGTGGATATATATATATGTGGATCCCTTAATTCACGACAGTACAGCCTAGCTCTGAATTAACAAAGATTTCCATGCAAAAAAGATACATTGCGTGGTCACTGATGGTTATATCATTGTACTTTCTGGATGCATTTCTTTTGAGGAAAACTGAGCAAGTGATAAAAGGAATTTAATGACATTTAATCTGCTGTTCAACCGTGTCATGGAGTTGCTTTTATGGTAGTTGAATTTTCTATAACAAAATATTATCTGAAGTATATTTTAAAAGACTAACATTGTTTTGGGGGATATTCTGAATGCAGTAGAGGTTTTGGCCAATGGATGCACATAGACAGCATGTCTTAAGAATATTTTACACTCTACCATTTAACGTGTGCCATGTCCAATTAATAGCATTTAAGCCGATTTCTGCTGCTTGGTATTATTAGTTCAAACAGTGTATACCTAGTGTTCAGTCAGGAGAAGGGTGGTTGGCTGATTGCCAAGGGGCAGGGAGTGAGTGAATAAACAGAAGGAGAGAAAGTTGGAAATTCAGTGATCACATGTCACAGGCATTTGGTAAATTCTAATGGTGCCAATAATGATGTAATCAGATATATTGAGAAAGATGCTGTTTACAGGAAATATTTGCAATAACATGAACCATTCATTACAAAACAATGTGCACTTACATTAACATGGAAAATAAAACAAAATACTTTTAAGAAGTGAAAATACAGTATGATTACCTCTTCATCCGAGAGGTTACCATTCATCGCCTCTGAATTTTGGCCATCCCAGCTTGACACAGAAGATGGCATGTAGTTATCAGTCAGAGCATCCCACACACTGTAAATACAAACCATGCATGGGTTCAGAGGAAAATATGGCACCATATTGACACGCAGCATACCTCTTAGTTCCAGCCCAATTATTTTAACATGGGAAATGTAGACGTTTGTGAGATTTGCACTGAGCTGACAATATCTGGCGATGACAACTTTATCACCTTTTGCATTCATTACATTCGCCCAACACATCAAATGACAGTTATATTTGCCATAGGTTTCTCAGTCATATGGGTCTATCCATATCACAGTGTAGACAGTCAGAGAACAAACATTCATTCACAAGTGCTCTGCCCACAAATCCACAATAACAAATGCACAAAGACCTTTGTACACTGCAGCAAGAACAAACTGGTACTGACCTACCAGTCCAGAGCTATCTGACTTATCCACAGCTAGAACAAACATATCTTCACTTTCCATTTTTGTTGTCTTTTTTATTATCATTCCCTCAGACACAGCTAATCATGCCTGTGCAATGCCCGTCCCAGTCAGATGGCCCTGCCAGGACTGAAACCTGGGTCACCATGATGATGAGCTAGTAAATTGCCACTGACATCCACTGTCCATTCTTAAAACAACTTGACAGAATGGTGACATGTAGCTGTAAATGCTGGAAGTATAACATCACATTATTTGAAGTGGTCTTCACAGTATCCAGTGTGACACAAAATGTAGTTTATTTAAAAGTTGGAAGACACAATAAATTATCAAGCAGCAGTGTCAGTGTCACCACTCATTTAACTAAAATATTATGTAAAATATTTAATCATCTCTAAAGAAACAAGGGAAATCAGCAACACTAAATTAAGCTATTATCATTATTCGGGCAGTACAGTGGCTTAATGGGTAGCACAGTTACCTCCCAGCAACAAGGTCCTGGGTTCAATCCAAGGGTGGAGTGGCCTGGGCCCTTTCTGTGTGGAGTCTGCTTGTCCTCCTTTTTTCTGCGTGGGTTTACTCTGGGTAATTTTTTCCTTCAACAGTGCTAAGATATGTTTTTTTTTTTAGGTTAATTGATTGTGCTAAACTGGCATTGGCTTTAAAATAAATAGGAACACAAATACATTGAAACAGCTGACATTCACAAGAAGAATAATTTAGAAGAATAAAACTGAAATTAGTTCTAACAGCAGTTATTCTGTTACTACTCTTATTATTTAATTCCACACCATTGAAGGATTATGTGTTAATTAGGAATCTGAATTGAGCACTGCCCTAAAACACAATAAAATGAATATAACTTATAACAAAGTGTCCTGATGTGTGGTAGGACCAAGGATGCGGAAGTGATGGAATCCCACAACGTATAATACTAATGAGGAAATAATGTAAAAAAACTAAAAGGGGAAGAAGAGCGGAGCACAATAGAGTGCTGATTTGGGACATCTCCCAAGTGGCGAGGCACGGAGGTGGTCTGAACGCCAGAGGACCCATGCATATAGCGTGGGTGCGAATATATGGTGGGAGACGGCGAAGCATCAAGAGGCGAACATATGAGCTCAGGGTGTGCTACGTGTCCGTCGGCACTAAAAGCCCCAGGATGTAACTGACTATACTAAAAGGCGCATGCAACGCTGCGCGGGCGCGCCGGTGGTTGGGCACGCGTACCTAATGAAGACGACCTGGACGCAAACAGCGTTAAAACCCTCACTTAAATAGAATTAGAAGCAGTTGTTCGAAATCAGGTCGTAAATTGCTCACAGGATATAAACCGCCTCACCGATAGCTCTGTAATGGCAACCGGCGAGGACGGAGGCCGAACGGGCCCTAACACAAAGTGTTAGAAATTATATTATATTACACCTGTTCCTATGTGATTAGAACATCCATGTGCAAGTTTTCTGAGCCCCAGCTGTCCTGTTGTCAAAAATCTGGTGGAACAAGCTCAACTTGGCCCTAGGACTGTAACTAGGGAGATATGTCGGCTTGTGTAACAAGAGCTATTTTGAGACATTTAGCATTAGGAAGCATGCATACCTACAACAGTGGAACAACAATAATGTAACTATTCTATGTCTACACATCAGTGATTGTTTACAGAGTTTTAAGTACAACATTGCAGCTTACAAAAACATTGGAGTTTTTTAAAAACTGTTCATGCACGATGCACTCTATAAGACACGTCTACCATATTGTTCCATGTTTTAGATGTAAAACCAGAGACAGTAACTCGTCTGTTGCTGCACGGTTTGTGCTAGCCATCCTCTAATCCTTCATCATTGTTCACAGGAAGCTTCAAAACTCTAGCAGCACTACTGTGTCTGATCCAATTGCACCAGTGAAACACACGAATACACCTCCAAGACAAGTCTCTACAGTTCTGAGAATGATCCACCACCCAGAAAGCTCCTGAACTGTGGAATTCCTGACTGAAAAGGAATGACATATAATGTAGAAAAAATATGGACTACAGTCTGTAGTTGTAGAAGTGCATCTGTATGGTAATTGGAAATGATAAAATGTACAATGAGACTAGAAACAAGGAGCTGCACCTAGTAGTGGCTGGAGTAAATGTGTATGCGACACAAGAAATGCATTTTTTTTTCAGGAGCATTTGATTGATAACTGACTGTTATGAGTAATCAATTTACTGTTAATCATTTACATTTATTACATTTCCCAGATAAATGTCAAGAGCCAAAAGTCACAAGTGAAGCTAGGCTATCACTTTTAAACATTTTGAACAAATAAACAAATACGATAGCATTTCGTACAAATTATAAGCTTTCTCAAATGACTTATTGACTAGCTTAATGATAAACTAGCACAATACGTATTAGCTAATATAGCATGGTCAGCTTTTCTGTAAAACCTTTTTTGTGTAAAAGACCAACGTATTGACGTGTGCATGAGTCTGCTAATCTGTCTGCTGACCATCAAACTCAGCAGGTTAGAACTGCTAGCCTTGCAGGCATCCACCAGTGGAGAGCCTATTTACAGCCTGTTCTGATGAGACAGCGTTTCAAACAGCTGTATATTTGTGTTTGAGAATAATTAAATTCAAAAAGCTATTAGCAAGTCTTTCAGTTTAGGACATTTGATCTAAAGTATCAAGACCAAAATGGTCAAATTTATATGATAAAGGTATATACCCTACAGTACATACTTTAATATAGTGATGTAATCAAGCCTAAAAAGTACACAAAATATTTACCAGGTTGCTTGAGTAGCTGCTACATGGCTACAATAGTGATATGATCCATCAATACCTTTACACTGTATTTTGTAGAAAAATCTTTTGAATCTGAATTGGTCTAAATTAACAAGCATATATTTCAAGCCAAGAACAGGAGCCATGAGGAAGGGCATACATCACAGCATGGTGAATCAAACTGCAGCAAGCTTGCCAAAAACTGACTAAGAGCTCAATAGAGGCTCAAACAAAACTTCTGCGCTTCCAAAACAACTGAAATTCCAAGTCCAATCTTCAAGCTTTAGGAATCCTATAAACTAGAAGACTGAATAATAAGAGGTATTATTTTAAAGCAGTCATAAATAGGCTACATATTAGTAGTGATAGTGGGTTTGAAGGCATTTTATAGAGTGAGAAAATGAACATTAAATGATAATGAAATGTAAAATTACTCAGTTGCTCGTAAAATTTTTAAGTCTATATTTCACTGAAATGTATTTGTGTGCCCTTTTGCAATAGTGCTATATTTCAATGAATGATATTCATATCTCAACCTACATTTTTACAAAGTGATGAGCAACATGGCGACATTCCGTCGAGACGATCTCAGACAGGCAAGAGCTCTGAGGCATACCAAACTATGCTAAATAATTCAGTACATATTCAATACATATTTATTTAATTGCAGACAGTATTAACCTAAGATATTTCATGGTTTGTCTGGTTAATGTCTTTAAAGGCAGTGATCATCAGAAAGGTTTTACTGTACTGTTTTACCTGCAAGAATAAATTCCCAGAAAGACATCTGCATCCTGGACATCATTCTCACAACAAAAAGTGACTTGATTTTTATGGAAATGTGTAATTTTTATATTTATTCATGTGAATAAATATTCTAATCAATTTAAACCCAAGGCATTAATTAACTAGTTTTCAATCTTTTTGCAACATGTTGCATTCTATTCTATTCTATTCTATTCTATTCTATTCTATTCTATTCTAATATATTTTATTCTATTAATCAAGATACAAAACTCCAAAGTTTCATATTCTGGAAATAATACTTATTACTTTTCTGAATGTTGTTCTATGAGATTGGTTAGATTTTTATTTGATTACATGTCTAAATGTTTAGAGTAACATTAACAGAATTCAAGTAGACAGATTAGTACATAATATCACTATAGATTTACAGTGGTCTCACTGTATGTTGGGTATTAACATCTTCATACACATTTGCGAGAATTACAGGGCTTAAGGCAGGAACCAGCTCTAGACCCATCAGCACACACTCACTCGCTCACATTCGGACACATTAGTGATGCCAGTTGACTTAACAAGCATCTCTGAAATGGTGGAAACCAAAATGGCTGGAGAAAATTTACTATATATATATAGTATATATTAGCATATTAGTTACTAATACATTATAGCACAACATTAGGTATAAAACATTTCTTTCTTATTTCAATATTAATACAATACAATACAATAATAACAACTAATAATAATAATAATAAAAAACACTCACTCTTCATCCTGAAGCCGATCCTCATCCTCCTCTGTGTGTGACTGGTTGCGTACTGGTGCCAAGCCCTCTGTTTTGGTGTTGTAGTTGTGGAAGCATACGTTCAGCTTCTCATCAAACTCGTTTACTAGGTCCTCCATGGACTTAAAGCTCATCATCTCAGAGAAGTTCTCCAGTTCGGAGAAGTCCTCCCGGCAGAGAGGCTTGAGAGGAATGGTCCCATAAGTGAGACGTGGTGCTGGTTCTGATTCCAACTCATCCATCTTACATGGCCGGAGATCATCAAACTCTTCATCGAGACAGACAAGGGGTGCCTCCATACTGCTGCCCTTAATTTACTGCCACTTAAATAACAGCTCGATCACAGCCCTGGCCAACACAGCCAAAACACAAATGACTGATTACATTGTGGTATCACAAAAATAACATTACCATGCCAAAAAAGCTAGAATATTACCACATTTTTTACGATCCCAAATCTCAAAAAGTTGTATATTTTTTTTTTGTTTTACATTTAATTTGACATTTATTTCATAGCAGACAGTATTAACCTGAGATATTTCATTTGTCTGGTCAAAGTATTTTCATTTGTTAACAAACATCCATTCCTACATCTCAGGGCTGCAACACATTCTGAACAGTTTGGGACAGTAAAGCATTTACCATTCTGTAATGCTGCTGTTTCTTTTTACCACACGTAAAAGACCTTTTGGCTCAGAGGGTATCAAGTTATTTAGTATTTTTTAGTGTTATTTTGTCCCATTCCTTCAGCAAACATTCTACAAATCATTTTTGCATCCTTTTGTTTATAATTCTACACACATTCTCTATTGGAAACAGGTCAGGACTGCAGGAAAGCTAGTTCAGTAACTACACTTTTCACAGGCATGCCTTTGTAATGTGTGCAGCACATGGTTTTGCATTGTCCTGTTGAAAAATGAATGTATATTAGTAAAGATGATCTAGAAAATAAGTCTAAAATCTCCAACATTTCATTGTACTTTTCTGAATTACAGAAGTGTAGCCATGCTACGGGGCACTGACACAGCCATGACAGATTTCTGGACATGATGCTTCTTTTATGCACAGTAAAGTATTAAGTGTTGTGAACGTAACTCTGTATTGCTTGACAAAAGTATGCTAAAGTAATCCCTTGCCCATGTGGTTACATCAGTTATTGTTGAATTATGGTTCTTGGTGCAGTGCCGTCTGAGGGACTGAAGCTCAAGGGTTTTCAACTTAAGTTTGTGTTAGGATAAGGTTAATTTCCTAACATTTCAGTACTTAATTTTCACATGTACATATGGTTATGTAATTAGTCCTCAGTCTGAGATAGACACTTAACAATAAAAACTGCATTTTCACATATCTCTCTGAGCCTGTATTACGTTATCAGCTCCAGCCCCACCATACTCATACCACACCAGAGAGCAGTTTCTGAACTCTCTTCATCCTCCGGTTAACCAAATGTTCCTACAGTCACTCTGTATACTGGACTAAATAATGCCTATATCTATGTAATTTTTTGTATGTTTTATCAGTTAGTATTTGTTTAGTTTCAGTTCTTAACGTATTGCTATAAACTAGTTAATTTGTTGTAATTTAGCCACAGGGATGTCACTAGAGATTTATAAATAGCGGAGCTAAGCTTTGACTAGCTTTTGTCTAGAGGGATATCCCTAGGATGATTAAAAAGTATGACCCATATGACTTGCATTATGAAACTGGCATAAAATTATTTTTAAAGTAAATTATTTATTAGTAAATTGTTTATTAAATTATTTAGTAAAAGACACATGTCATTCAATGTGTATAGATATTTTTTATAGTTCATAGGTTATAGGCAAATGTTTACAGACCCTATGACTTAACTACTATTCATCCATTGGCAAGAGGTACAGATCAGACAAAAGCACAAGCAGTGTTATTTGCAGTAGCAGGTCCCAAATACATTACTCAAATGCTAAGAAAATAGAGTGGTACAATCAAATATGCATCTGGTCTATATTCATGTTCAATAACCTGGATACATGTTTAGGACATTTCGCAGTATAAAATTAATTAAAAAAAAATAGAAAATACCAGTAAATACAATAAATAACCTTGTTCAAATGTTTTATTTAAACTGTAAATATCCTCTCACCTGTCCTTTAAGAGATTCACCAGTGCATCAATGGGTTTTCAGCATGGTTAATAGATTTTGTAACTGTAGTTTGTAACTGTGGAGACTGTGGTGCCCTAGTGGTTAAGGTACTGGACTATGGACCAGAAGGTCCAGGGTTCAGATCTCACCTCTGCCACAGTTGGATTGTTGAACAAGGTCCTTAACCCACAACTGCTTGGATTGTAAGTCTGTATGAATTGTTGAACCCTCTCAATGAGAGTGTCTGCTAAATTATGTATATATAACACTTTTTTAAGCAGCACAGTCCCCCCTAAAACAGGTCTTACAACATCCTTGTCTGGCTGCTGTTTGATAATGGCCCTAGATATTAGCAGACAATTAAAAATGTAAAACAGATTTAAGATAATGCTCCTTGGTAAAAAAGCACAATAGAAATGACTTTGAGACTTGCATAAATATAGGCATTTTCTATTAAAAAAGCACCCACAATTAAAATACAGTAGATGACAAGCATAAATGCATTAATGAATCCTATCAACATATAAGGAAATAATTTAATAGGATATAATTTAATTTATGTAGTCAGGTTAATGCAGTAGTACAAAATACTTAATAATTTGTCCAGATTACAAATTGACACTTCTGAGAGTCACAGCTTCAAATTATCATAATCGTTGTTTGGGCCATATTATCTCACAAAAATAGAGAGATTTGACATTATGTTTTACTTTGTGGGACATATTTGTTTGTGGGACATGCTGATCATCATAAAGAAAATTGTTTTTCATAAAAAAGGGCAACATTATTTTTAAACATATTTGCTTTAAATGTGTTTCTAAGCTTATGGATTACAACAGTAATCATTATGTCAATTGAAAGTCCCCCAAAATATATTTACAAACACTGCATGTACATCATGCAGTTATATATCATTATGAGTACCAAATATCCCCACAAGGACAAAAAGAACTGATGTTGAGGATATTTAGCTGATCCCAGCTTTTATTTGAAAGACTAAAAGAGTCATAGGCTTGGTTTTAGGTTACTAAATAAACAAATAGGATAAGGTATATGAGTAGCATAAACAACTACTATTAGATCATGGGAAAATCCACACAATGAAAGAACGATAAACTTGTGTGTGTGTGTGTGTGTGTGTGTGTGTGTGTGTGTGTGTGTGTGTGTGTGTGCGCGCGCAATGTTAAAGCTGATTCCTTGTCCTTCACATATACCCCATATACATGGATTGTTTCTTTTTATTTCCATACCTAAAGCCAAACCAACCAAAAACAACAACATACAACGTCACATTGACACTAAATATTGAAGAAGAGGTTATGTGGTGCGGTGGCAAGGTGATGAGTAATGACTCATGTCAATTTGTCAGAGTGGGGCTAAGCAGAATTGTGAAAAAGTGTCAGTTAAATATCTGAAGCTAAAATTTGCCCATGTGAATCTATAAGAAATTCAGAAAAACAATAAAATTGCTATTGTAAATCTATTCACAGTTTGTGTATTATTATGGTCATTCCATATACCTGTCTAGAGAGGAACTAGCATTGTAGGAGAAAAAGGCCATAAGAACCAACGAGAGGAATGAATATGGCGGTACGAGATGGCTAAAAAAAACACAATATTGCTTTCTCCTATTAAATCAGCATTGTCATACACTGTGTTGTACAATGAACATTGTTTAGCATATATCAAATGTAATACATAAAACAATGTGAATGTATTGTAAACTGTGTGTATTATGCTGTGTTATATCAAGATGAATTTACAGAAGACATAACACAATGCTACAGAGAAGAAGTAGGAATAAGTACAATACGCCTGGTTAAATGTAGATCAAGGTTACATATTCCCTAAAGAAAGAGAGGTATGAAAACAATAGGGACTAGAAAAGGAGCGTGTGTGTATTTACCTGCAGTCCAGTCTCTCCTTGTTGTGTAGCAAGCTAGGAAAAAACCCTCCTAGTCGAAGCAGGTCAGAAATACACCATCATTATCAAATCCAATACATGGCGAACAGCAGGACAAACAATCATATCCCTCACATAGAGAGGGAGAAGCTCTCACAATGGCCGTGCTGTCTCTGTCCACTCTTAGTCACTGTGTAAGAAGAACAGGAACCCGTCTCCTGATCAGTAAGCAGCAGTTCCAGCTTCCTCACAGAGCCTGCGTATTGCTACAGCAACTGCCATCCCATCATCCCCCTCCCTCTTCTCCTGCTCTCCTCATCTACCTCATTCGCTCACTTTGTCCACAGCTCCCCTCCCTTTCTACCATCCTCCCATCCTCCCGCTGGTTTCCATCTAGCTCAGGCCTCCATATTCATGAGAGAGAAATGAGGGGAGAGGAGGGAGGGTTGGATGCTGCCAGCCTTCACTCACACCTTGCTCTCCTTTGTTACTTGATGTGGTGATGCTAGTGTGACGACAGAAACCCTTTCCTTCTTCGTAGTAGCTCTTGTTGGCAAAGACAGATTTACATTCCACAAATGGGACAGTGGTGGCACAGTGGTTAAGGTACAGGACCATAGACCAAACGGCTCAGGGTTCAAAGGCCAGAACTGTCAAGATCTGACTGCCCTAATTCCCAATTACTTGGTTTGTATATTATAAAAGCGTATCAGCTTTGGATAAAAGCATCTACTAAATTAAAATGCAAAACTGTATGTAAGCAAAGTCCTATATACTTTTGAACACATTAGCAGAAGATATGTGCATATTTTCTATGTACTACAGGCTTGTAGATTTACGTTTGTAATAAGGTACACCTACCCGTACTGTTATCATATAAAATTACCACAGATTTTATAGGTGTACTGTTATTAAGTGTAGCCCATCTAATACTATGTAAATTTAAAAACCCCTAAAACCTTCCCCTATACAGAATGGGACAAATCAAAGTACCTCATGTCTTTGCAATGTGCCATAGTAGTATTATGGAACTTAGCGTAACGATGGTATTGGAATTGGACATTAATTGACCACATTATCCAAATCCTTTGTTTCTTAATGTATCTGATCAACTCTAGTTTGCTTAAATACCCAAGGTATTAAGAATTATACAGCAGAACCTGTTCATTACAGCTCATTAACACCATTGTTAACTCATTCCAGAAGGCTTATCAAGTGCTAAAACGATGACTACTAAAAACATTTTTTAATAAAAATCAATAATGTAAACTGAATTAATACATTCCAGACTCCATAAAGTTCACACTGTAGAAGGCATCAAAACATTAAAGGAGCATTTTTTACAAGTGCTCTGATATGAATATATTCCAACAAATTCATCATAAGGATGGTATCATTATAATTTAATACATACTGCATATATCACAACCTACTGTAAACATGCTTAAAACTATTACATTAGCCAACAACTTATTAATACTAAATATTTAACACAAAGCTTATAAAATGTTGCATGACTCTACCAAACAAACGAGTGACAAAACAAATTCTTCCTGTCAAAATGTGTTGTGAACAAAATTGGATGAGTTCTAAACTGGTCGAGTGACAAGGTATACACATGGCATTAACATCTGAATGACAGAAAACTAGTACAAGTGACCTGCTCTAAAGGAAAGAGAAATGCGGACATTGAATGGCACACAACTGCTAATTTTTTAAATGCTCCAGAAATAGAGGGATGACATATTATATATAGCATATTGCGCATACAATCACCAAACAGTTGTAATTCTATACTAATAATGTGTAGGACATCCTTTTGCCTCCATTTTTTTCCTCAAACAATCTCAATTCTTCCTGGCATGGATTAAACAAAATGCTGGAAACATCCCTTTGAGATTCTGTTCCAATGTATCCATTCCTGCAGATCTCTCATCGCTCATTATACCTCATACCAAAAGTGGTCTGTTGGATTAATTTTGAAATTATTTTATGGTCACCATGGTTGTACTGAGAGGTTATCTGAGATACCAGTCAGATATACAGTACTAGATTGACTATAGCATATTGCCTCAGCACATGAATGCAGTTACACCTTATGCCTAAAACTTTACATTTGCATCAACTTCACACATTAATATATCCATATACTTGTACATATGTTCAAAACAAATTGAAAGATGGTTGATTAATGGCTAATCATGTCTTTAGAAATATTTTGTAGTATATTAAATATTTCTACTAAGTTTCTTTGAGAATTGTAATTTGCATTGAGAGAGAAGAAAGGAGACTGTATGGGAGAGATCAGTTTTACCAGCTCAAATTATAAAAATGATGTAATCTCTTAAAACTAAGCCCATCCCAGTGATGTATTCAATATTTTTGAACAGTAGATTAGAAAAAAAAACCTATTCATTTAAGTTAAGTTTAAGAAATGTTAGAACATGCTGAAAATGTCTTAAGAAAAAGCCTAATGACTTGCAATTGTTTTTGTATGGTCATAGAAATTAAACCTGACCTGCTAATCGTTCATTAAAATTCGCACAATAATATTTGTTCCTTGCTGAAATCATGTGACTTTATTTTAATTCAACTATTACATTAGGAAATGAGTATGGCATAACAATAGAGCTTGCTTAAGGATATTGTGATGACCTGATTTCTTCTCAGTAAGAGCACCCCCCCCCAAACACACATACACACACACACACACACACACACACACACACACACACACACAGTCTAAAAGCGTCCAATTGAAGGAGCGCT
>JAUZST010007402.1:0-10265 GCA_034779995.1 Parotocinclus haroldoi | reverse complement strand
CCCCCCCCCCCCCCCCCCCCCCCCCCCCCCCCCCCCCCCCAACCACATCATGTGTAGGGCTCGATGATATGACCTTATGGCAGTTATATTCATAAAAACCGAGTATTTATATGTATAAAATTTCTTATTGTCACTGGCAGCACGGGCTCGGTGGGTAGCACCAGTTGCCTTATATCCCAGGGTGGAGCGGCCTGGGTCCTGTCTGTGTGGAGTGTGCATGGCCTCCCCTTGTCTGCATGGGTTTACTCCGGGTACACTGCTTTCCTCCCACAATCCAACAGACATGTATGTTGGGTTAATTGGTGTCTCTTGGTTGTTCCTGCCCTTGCGTCCAGAGTTTGCGGGTGGCCACCGGCTGGCCCATGACCCCATGTCGATTAAACGAAAGATAATGAATGAAGGAATGAATTATTGCCAATGTTTTAACGATACCATTAATTACAGCTTAGCACTTAAATCAATTGTAATTTGTTTAAAATACTTGATTAATTTTAGTTCATTAACAAGTGTTAAACCTGAGAACCAACCAGAGTGCCTGGAAGAAATCCCCAGACATACAGAGAACATACTAAACTCGCCACAGTTAATACATGTACACTGTGAAATGCTGTATCATATTTGTTACCCACAGTCATGTAGCCTATATGACAATGACACTAGATGCTTTTTCACATATAGTTTGTTTTTGAAACAGACATTAATAAGGAAAAAGAATTTATAAACTGAGCCTATGAAGCACCAGATGAGCATCTTTTCCACTAGGAGAAAAAAGACAAAAAGAATAAAATTGGCTTTAATCTTGTGTCCCTTTCCTCCCATTTGAGACCTTTCACATGCAAACTGTGTTGATTTTGTCTCACTCGTAAAATGAGAGCTGGAAAAGGCCTCTAATGTAGTCAGTATTTACAAAAAGCTTGAGTTATCTCCCCGTCTCTGTAGTCCTAATAAACTTGAAGTGTTTTGTAATTTTGTTTTTAAGTCTGTCGGAATAAACACATCTTTCTCCATATCTGTCGTACTTTCGCTCTTTCATGATTTCAGTGAGAGAAGTAAAAATCCATATTCAGCCACAGGCTAAACACAAGGACAGGTTACGCTGTAACATTCAGGCAAGACAAAACTTGAAAACAATTACTTCAGCCTTATAATGGTGATTACAAAGTCAGGTAAAGCTATAATATAATTTGGCAATTAAATGAAGTCACAACAGCCACTGAAAAATAAGCTGACTTCTTAAATTGCGTACTTTCAAAAAAGTGGAAATGCAGACAATTTTACAGGGGTGGATCTCAAACCTTTTAGGCAACAGTACCCTTTGTCCATGAACTAAAATATCCCAAGAATGTTTGAAAAAGAACGCGAAACACATGATGTCACAAAACGAGGACTCAACTCTACAGTTAAGTAATGGTTTCCTCTCTTTATGTAACCTCCAAGTATCTGTAGGAGTACGAGTATACCCATAAAAATACAACCGCTACACAATGCAATCTTATCACAATGATGCAATGGTTTTACCTATTCTTTACAATACCACACTCTGAGAATTCACTTACAATAAGTACCATTATGAATAATCAATGAGCAAACATCCGAGCCACCGTCTATCTGTAGCAGCACAGAAAAAAGCCTAATGCTTCGCACTTCAGACCAATGTAAAGGTTTGACACTGACTTTGTTGCAGCATCAATTACTGTGAGAGGAGATAGAGCTCTGATCAGTTACACTCAGGGTTTTCGATGTCAGTTTGCAAATAAACTTTCCACCAGTCGCCTGAGGCCTGTCACAGGCCAAAGAATGAAAGACAAAAGATGATACATGACCAAGGCTATCCTTCATGGCCACTGCAAATGGAAGTGTATGTTGACAAGTGCAACAGCACTGAAACCAAAAGTAAGTGTGGTTCAGTGTACTTGAAACATTTACCTTAAGAAACCACAGGGGTTTTTTTTCATCAAAAGAATTCATCAAAACTAGACATTCAGGTTCTGTATGTGTCTTGTAAACCAACAATACCTACATTTAGAGTACTATTCGTTCTCTATTTTCTCTCTTTTATTCAAACCTAAAACACTTTCAGATTATATACCAATCAGCCATAACATTAAAACCACTGACAGTTAAAGTGCATAACATTGACAGTGTGATGCCTGGGGCCTTGTTCTGCTAGGAACTTTGGCATTCATATGATGGTACTTTGGCATGTACCCGCCTACCTAAACAATGCTGAAGACCAAGTACAGCCCTTCAAGGCATCAGTGTTAACTTTCAGCAGCATATATAGATGTAGATAATGCACACTGTTACACTTCAAAATGCTCAAGAATGGTTTGAAGAACACAGAAAAGTGTTCAAAGAGTGGACATGTCCTTCAAATATATCAACTCCACTCAAGCCTCTGTGAGATGTGCTGGACAAGAAGTCTAATATATGGAGACTCCACCTCACAACTTACAAGACTTTGACGACTTTCTACCAGAAACCATAGGAGACCTTCAAAGATCTTGTGTAGTCCATGCCTTGATGGATCAGAACTGCAACCTATATTAGTCAGGAAGTTTTAATGTTATGTCTGATCAATATACTTGGGTCCACTAAGTAACAAGAAATCAAAATGATATTATTTATTAAGTATATTACTTAGTTACAAAATAATGGTTATCTAATAAGGAACGCAGAGTTTCGCTTTTGATCTGGTCGTTTGTCAGAAATACTGACAGGTAAGCATAAGATGTAATTTGACATATCATCAATATTATACTGTCATGGTACCCGTTCAAAATGTACCACGGTAAAAGGTGACAGGTCTGAAACAGACGGTCGGAGGAAGCAGGGATTGTCATGGGAAGCTGCTCAGCACACAATAGACTGTTCTGAAGAACGAAAGCAATGGAAGGCGACAGACCTGGACAAGTAGTGAAACAGTCATGAAACAATGCAAGTAAAGCCAATAAATACCCTGATACCGTTTTGTTCACATTTATGATCACTTTTTCAATATGGCTCTGAAACCCACATCAAATAGACAAGTAAAATATAAATATGTCTCACCTATGTGGGAATAGCTTAATGGTATCAAAACAGCTAGTTACGAGAGTTTACTTTACTTTGTTTATTAGGGTCATAACACCAGAAATGTGTAGGCTTAAAAGCCCTGACCATCAAATGGCTGTTAGAACACTACGAATCCCTCGATTTCAATATCAAAGAGCATCAGAAACATCAATTACCATTACTACCCATAACAAAACCACAGGCAACCACTCTATAAAGTTATGGGCTTCCATAATTAAGAGGGAATGTGAAGGTAAAATAAAGAATCAACGACACTGAAGCATCAAGTGAAAAGTGAGACTTCTCAGGTACATGACAGATTAAATAAAAGCAAAAATTGGCGTGATGGCGCAGTCACACTGAACATATAACACAAGTAATCAGCAGTGCTTTTGTATACATACCTGCACAGGTGTGCAAAATGAAAAGCGCAAAACCAAGAATTAATGACGACATCTCTCCACACCAAACATCCAGATCAGGCTTTTGATGGGTTTTTTTTTACGTCGTTGAATAATCCACTGAATATAGTAAATTAGTGTTCCATCCTCGATCATATATTTCCAGTTTCCAAGTTCACATTTAAGCCAGTTGAACACTTTATCAGTATTTCGAAACAGAGCGCAAAGCGGCAATCTGACGCGAATCCAGCTTTTTAAAACGATGTTCCAATAGATCACAAATTCAAAAGCAAATAAAAGCCAAAACGTCTGGTCTGTTCAGCTTAACACACAATTTCTCAATAACAGCTGACGGTAATAACAAACCAAACGCGTAAAACCGAAATGAATGGCACCCAGGCGCAGTCCGCTTGTCCCGTGTGGAGATAGTTAAGTTTCCTCGGCTCGCGCGCTATGAAGAAGCATCTTCATCCTCATCCTCACGGTCCTGTAAATCCCACACAGTCCTTGCTTCTCTTCTTTAAAAGTTCACTCACTCGGTTCAACTGAGCCAAAGTCCAGCCAGGCACCGAGCCGTTAGCTGTCACATCATCCAAACGCCTTGGATTTGAAATCGGAGCAAAAGTTTGGAAATGTGTTTGCAAAAGAAGATTTCAGAGAAGTTCACAGTGCTCTCTCCATCTCGCTTTCATCACTTCCATGACTTTAACCTGAGTCCAGTACAGCTCATTCTATGTTTTCAGTTCGTTCTGTATCTGCGCTCTGGATCCCTTTTACCTCCGGGCATTAGGGAGACTACAAGCAACGCCACTTCATTCAAACGGCATGAATGGTAACTCGAATGGTACGGCCCATGTCCCCCTCTAAAGGGATCAGTGGAATGCTCCACACGCTTTTAAACTCGTTCTGTTTGATTTCCTAACGTTTGGAGTCGAATGCGTTTTTTAAGCCCCCAAAAAGGAAGAGATCTTCTGAAGAGCACAGCAGTCAAACCTATATACGCAGTACAACTCAGACATATTCGATTATAATATGTATGACGCATTTACATTTAGTCATTTAGCAGACGCCCTTATCCAGAACAGCGGAGGTGGGATTTGAACCCTGTATTTTCAAAATTCACAACATTTTCAAACGAATAGTTTTGAACTAGTGGATTATTTTAATGATAGGTAATGTGGAACTAGCATGAAACGTCACCAGCTTATTATACTCCAAGTTGCGCCCGTATTACACTAATAAAATAAAAAAAGATTCACTCTACTCTCAATTTACAAGCGTTAAGCTTGTGGGAGCGACTCTCAGTCATCCTGAATTCCAAGAGCTGCAGTCTAGACACACGATGTCTAATGGCTGGAACTAAAGATATTTACAGCAAGGGCTTAATTACATTTTAATATTTAATCTTTACGGCGAAAAAAAGCTCCCTAAAGTGACTAAACAGTGAATTCGACTGTGTGCTGATGTATTTATAACTCACCGGGATTGAAAAATATCTATAGCTATATGTTACATCATGAAGTTTTTAATGTAATGACATATTCGCATCATTTATACCCTTTGTATAAAAACTTTCCAGCCTTAGTCCGTCTGTATAGCAACAGCGCCCTCCGGTGGTCACAGAGCTGCAGCACTAAAGATTGGGTTCTTACAATAACCTCAAATTTAACAGACCGGGCGTTTAAGCACATTATTCCTGAATAGAAACCGAGGAGTAATGTGATTAGATTCGTTAGACTGTAATCAACTCCAATGGCAGGCTGCAATTGTCAAATATACATTCAGTAAATCTTGTCAAAAAAAATCTGCGCTAAGTGTAAACCCAGTTGTCCATGGTCTGAAGGAAGAAGTTGTTTTTAATTAAAAATTACTTGATCATGCGCCACAGTTCTTTCCTTTAAAACTTATCCCAAGTTCATAAGTATCTCAAACCTCTCTGTGGGTTAACAGACTTCAGAGGACAATATTGTAATATAGGTAACTCCCTATCAAACAAATACTTATTCCTCATGTTAAGAGCAACATGATCAATCACATGAGAAAAACTATAACTGACTAAAAATGCACTGAGGTTAATTACACACAGGTAAATTTTATTCAAATAGAAATAACACCTATAGTTAGCATTATTACTGTAAAAATAGTATTTATTTCATTACCCATAATTAAAACAGAGCCGTGGTTCGAGTCCCAGCACTACCAAGTTAACACAATTGGGCTTTCGAGCAAAGACCTTAACTTAAATTGCTTGGATCGTACCCTATGGATTAGAGCATCTTTTGATTTAAACACACACACACCAGCTATAATATTAAAACTATCTGCCTAATATTGTAGAGATGATCCTTCATGCTGGCAAAGTTCCGAACCATCGAGGCTTGGACACCACAGACCTCTAAAAGTGTCCTGTGTTATCTAACCAAGACTTTAGTACCAAATACTTTAAGTCCTATATGTTGTAAGGTGGGGTGTCCACGGGTTGG
Organism: Parotocinclus haroldoi; assembly: GCA_034779995.1. Taxonomy (NCBI): domain Eukaryota; kingdom Metazoa; phylum Chordata; class Actinopteri; order Siluriformes; family Loricariidae; genus Parotocinclus; species Parotocinclus haroldoi. The sequence continues at coordinate 4,327 of JAUZST010007402.1, read as the reverse complement.
ACGTCTTGCAGATAATTTGGAGAATTTGGAGTCAAAGTCAAGACCTTGAACTTGTTGTCACATTTCTCAAGTCATTCATTGTTGCAGGGTGCACTATCCCGCTAAACGGTCACTGCCATTATGGACTACCATTATTATTGCGCAAGTGTACATGGGTGTGTTTGTACATAACAGGATAATGAGCCCAGCCAGCAGCATCCCAGATCATCACTTTTTCAATTTTACTTCACCTATGAGTGGCTTAAATGTTATGACTGATATGTTTATATACAAACATATTACAGTAAAAACAGCGGCTTAACACTGCAGATTGTCTAAATTGCTAATAAAACACAATTTGTCCTATGTCTCTTTTCCCTCATTAAATTACCTCCTTTAGTTACTAAAGTATATGTTGCAATATTTACATTTACAGCATTTATCAGACTCCCTATTCCAGAGTGACTTACAATTAATACAGTCTTACAATCCAAGCAATTGTGGGTTTACGGCCATGATCAGGGACACAACTGAGCAGAGGTGGGATTTGAACCCTGGACTATCAGGTTCTGAGTTCAGTACCACTAGGCTAACACAGTCCCATACTATAATACAATAGGCTTGGTTTGCAGCTCCTCCTCTCACTCTGACCTTCCTTCACTTTTAACATACACAGTGACGTCTGCAGTGATTAAATTAAGAAAGAGTGTAAAAGGACACAGCAGAGCGCTTTCAGCATCTGAGCCAAAACGCCATCCTTCATCTGCCCTCCAGGAAAGCACACTTTCAGATGGCTGAATACAGCGCCTGGCACGCTAAAGCTTTATGTGCCTTGTCCAGTTCGTTGTATTGTGTGGTGCAAGTCAGAGTCCTTGCTCTCTCCTGATGCTACAAAACTACAAATCATATATAGTCTATATCATGAAGTCTATATAAGCAGTGCCAGTGTCCATGTCTAAGTGAACTCAATGTTTAAGCAATGGTGTTGCTACTAATGGGGCATCTGTAAATAGTTTTCTACACAAAACTGATAACACCATGCAAAACTAGGCTAATGACAGTGACAATTCACAATTTTGATATTAGGTTAGCTTTTTTGATGTAAAAAAAAAGCACCCAATAACTGAATGCATTTTAAATATATTGTTTTCTTCTTCTTCCTATTTCCTATTGTGTTAAAATACCATCCCATTCATACATGACTAGACATGATGCAGGCATTTTGTTGGCAAAGCACAATTACATAAAAAACACTCCAGAATCATACAGTGGAAGCCTGGCTTTGATGTTGAAGATACAGTTACTTACACTGCACATCAAAGCATGTGAATGCAAATATTCTTCAAATATACTAAGCCTAAAATATTAGGGCTTTATAATACATATAAATGTGACTTAAATACTCTACTTAAAATTCCATGTATTCTGTACAGTTACATAAACATAAATAACATGACTCTCCTAGATAACGTGTTTCTACGTTCAATATATTACTGGTCCATTAAGATTTTTAACTTGTAAATCAACGCAAAACAACAAGATATTTCATGTGAATAAGTATAAAGTACTATGCAAAAGTTTGGACACTAGCCCAAGTACAAAATTGTGTGTTTGACTAATTATGTACGAAAAACAAGTATAATTTGAATATACACAAAAGCATACAAAGACACCCACAAATATGATATACAAGTATGACATAAATGCAAATGTGACACAATAATCCATAGAGCTTACAATTCTGTTACGTGCCTGAAGATTGTACTGCAGTGTACACACACAATAACGAAGCATTTACGTAGAGTATTTTTGCAGGTCACCTGGAAATATTTACACATACAACTTTTACACGTTTCGTATTTAAGTTTCTCACAAACCCTCTGTTTGTCCAGGCGTTACCAAACCTTTCAGAAACACTGTACATCTGTTCATGTATAACACAACATATAGAGGATTAAATATCGAATCATTTAGCAAAATACTTATACTTTAAAAACACATTAAATCAGAATCTGAAATGTGTACACCTGTTGTGCTAAATTTAGACCTAAAATTTGCCGAACATACTTTCTTTTTTACTCTACAGATTTAGAGAAAAAGCTTAAGACAAGCTGTCAGTGGTTCATACTTGGAAGATGTCATGGCACTTGTGTGCTTTGCTGTTGGAGTGACGTAGTGATTTTTGACCAGTTTGTGGCCCTAGCATATTCACTCCCAGATGTTTGCACCAGTGTGTGGCTGAACTCTGAAGCTGAGCTTTCTGAACCCACAATGTGAAAAGCAAAGCCAGAACTGCTACAAACATAGCTGAAGCCCACATAACAGCCTTACTACTTACAAACAAGCAAATTATATTCAATTCCCACTTGCAAGTCTGATCAATGCTGGCCTGCTATTACTTTCTCGTGGTTGAATTGTCCAATAAACAACTTGATTAAACAGAGTGAAAATACAGACTGTGGCAGCAGAAAAGCAGTAACGTTCCCAAATTAAATACTATCACTCCCAATCTACTCTTCAACATAGAAGTGACCATGACCAAGTTTCAGTCCAATTCCAATATTGGGTTGTCAGTTTGCATATCCCAAAAACTATCCTAAATATCTCCAAACTTCTTCAAATCGTGAAGAACTCTGTTTAGGCACAAACACACAAGGCTGAGGTTGTTGCACAAAGGCAACAACATCTGCTGTGGAAGCCTTTTCATTATCACTTTAATACTGAACATTTGTAACAGGCCAGTCTCAAAGATGGACACTACAAATGACGTGCTTGGTGAGCACCAATCCCTTTATTCTCTATTTCTTTATCTTACATATAAAAACATCTTCCTTTTCTACCAGTAGATTGGTGTTTGATAGTCAATGCAAGTTTGGAAACAACTTCTCTTTTTGTGAAGCTGTGTGCGGATTGTATAAAAAGAGGACTGTGCATGGAGGGAGACTTCATGCTGTGACATCTCTTTTAGGGTAGACAGACTCCCCTCTGAAACATCATTACAGGGGCAAAGGGGTGAGAAAACAGCGGGTGACAGAAACCACATTCTCTTCTCTCTTGACCAGGACTGTTATACGCCTCGTATTCACCTAACAAAACAGCACGACCCAAAACAAAAACATTCCCTGAGAGTTTTACTTCCCATTGAGAGGCTAAACCAGCATCTTTTCCCCCAAATTGAGAAAAATGCAGCTCTTATGATTTAAATACTGCTCACAAAAAAATGAAAGGATATTTCAAAACGAAATATCCCATAATGAAATATCCCCTATTTTTTGTGAGCAGTGCATTACACACAATGTGTTGGTTAATTTTAAATGCATGGAGTTGTAGGTAATAACTTAAGTGTTAAAAAACAGATTGGGAATCTCAAAAAGCACATTCACATTTCTGAACTTAATGTCATACCAAATATATACCGAGTACTTGAATCATTAAATGTAAATAAGTAAATACACTAATGTGTCTTCCGCTTTTTTATTAGGTTCTATGACGGATGAACCCAATTAAGTTTCAGCATTTCTATAAAATTGTGGATCAATAAGCATTATGTAATCTGTTAACTACTCTATGTCTGCAGGCTCCAGAATATGATACATACAATTTATTTCTTATTAAGCAAATTATAAGTGATTATCCATGGAAGGATAAAAGAAAACAAATAAAATGAAAAAAGAAAACAAATAAACATCATAATTCAACCATGGATTCATGCCTAAAAAATGGCATTTTGATTTCAGAAATGTGACCACAGGTGAAAGAGGATGGGTTGAAGTAGAAGCCATTTTGATGTCCTAGAACAAGTTCAATACCCTTATTAAGACCCACTAACAACTCAGATCACAAGTAGCACAGGATTTCACTTGGTAAATAGCCTGCTTCAATGGAGTAGCATTGGTCTCTGAATGAAGCATTCATTTAACCACAGAAACGAATCCTCAAGAGAAAAATCACCAATGTATCTGCTTGTTCATAAACTTAATTGGAATAAGGAATTGGAAAGTAAAGGCAGAAAAGGTCGATTTTATCATTGATTTAAAGTTCATTTAATTTGTGATTCAGCTCATTATTTGGACAGGCGCTAAATTATGTTAGCAACATGCCAGTGAGCATACCTCATTAAACTAAAAGATTGGTAATGCACACTGCCCTCTTTAGTTAAAATAATACATCCAAGATAGGAACTGAAAAAGAAAGTTCTAATGATTTAAATGTCCAATCAAGACAGAAAACACTCTCTCTCTCTCTCTCTCTCTCTCTCTCACACACACTCTCACACACTCTCTCTCTCTCTCTCTCACACACACACACACACACACACACACACACACACACACACACACACACACAC
>JAUZST010007401.1:0-14206 GCA_034779995.1 Parotocinclus haroldoi | reverse complement strand
TTCTCAAACAGAAGGTGGAGGAGCGCAAGGTCTCTAACATCCACCAGCTCTGTGATGTCACCATGGAGGAGTGGAAGAGGATTCCAGTGGTAACCTGTGAAGCTCTACTGAACTCCATAAACAAGAGAATTAAGACAGTGCTGGAACAGAATGGTGGCCACACAACATATCGACACTTTGGGCACAATTTGGGCATTTTCACTGAGGGGTGTACACACTTTTGTTGCTGAAGATGAAATAAAAACAGTTACAAAAAATCTGAGGCCATCATCTGCAATATGACCCATTTTGAATCTCAAGAGTATACTAACCTTCTTAAGTCTTCTGGAACTTCCCAGAGCCTGGATAGACAATTCCTCTGAGAATCCGCTGTCCATCCTCTCTTCTGAATCGTCATTTACATAAGGCTGGGACCCCGTACGCTCCTTAAAGCACTCCCGGGGTGGTGCTCGAGTCCTTATGGGTGCTTTGAAGTTCATGGGACTGTAAGGATCTGTCGAGGAGCTGAACAAGTTCCAGAGCATCACACTCTCGGCCTCATCCATAGACGAGCAGGCCTCCTCACTTGACTCCTCGTTTTCCTGGCCTCCAAGAGGTGAAAGCGAGTTGAATTCCGCAGAAATAAGGAAAGATTCAGGCTCTGCTGGAGAGTCCGCCGGAGACAAACTGGTTGGGGCAGCACTAGGTCTCTGCGACGTCCGTAGGGCAGCAGTAAAGTTGCGGGGGTTGTAGGGATCCCCGGTCTGGCACAGCGAATTCAATAATCTCTGACTCTCCGTGTCGAGCTCATTGGAATCTTCCGAATCATCAGAAGCTTCTTCGTTCTCGACATAGTCAGAGTCAGAGAAGTCAGATGAGACTTCGCTGTCAAAGCCGTCATCGTCGTCGCTGTCCTGGTCGCTGTCTTGCCAGTCTGACTCATCACTGCAGGGGCTGCCCATAATGTAAGCTATGGCCTTGTTATGACAACGAGGGGTGGACTGAACCGGTAAGGCCTCGTTCACATTAGCATGCTCAGAGTGGTTTTCCTCCTGCACTTTTCCCTCTTCCAGCTGTTTTTCCTTGGTTTTGCTCTCGCCCTCACACTGTGTACCGCCCACAGGCTTGTCCCCTTCACCTCCATAGCCTTGGCCTTTAGTCTGAGAAGCATCAGAACCGCTTAGTTCGAACGCCGTCCCACAGACATTCATGTCGCTCTGTCCCGTGTTGGCACCTTCCTCTTCCAAACTGGCGTACCCGTGGTCTTGGTCAGGGGTCAGACCTGCCACCTCACTGAAGAAAGAGGCAGCCCTTGTACCAGTTTCCTGGCCATGATTGTGAGTCAGTGGAAGCACTAACTGGGCCTGAAGCCCGGCTGTGTAAAGGTTTCCATTGTCTTTTGAGCCTGAAGGTCTAGTGCATTCGCAGCCCATGCTTTGTAACAGTTCAATGGGCTTGGCATCTACAACCACAGCAACATGGCCATCCAGTTCGCAATGTAGAAGACCTGTTTCTGTTTCAGTAGCAGTCGACATTCCAGTCTGGCACAAAATGGTGGGCAAGTTTTGGTCATCCGAATCCAAATATCCATACCACCACAAGTTGGGGCTTCTTCCTGATGCATCTGGGTAGCGGACCTCCAAACTGGACTCCTTAGCTTCTTTTTGATAGGAGGCCACATTGAGGAAAACCTGACTTAAAAAACTTCTCACTGTTTTGAGGTATCCGTTGCTCGCCTGGGGTCCGTGCTGCGTTTGGGAAATCGTTCTCTGGATTGATAATTCACTCAGAGATTCCGGCGTAAGCAAAGTCAGCGACTGTGTTTCGGTTTCAGAGATAAAGCCAGCGTTCTCGTGCTGACACTGAACGTAGGCGACACTCGGCCGAGCTAAGATGTTGTCAGGAGGTACCGGGTTATCGAGGCCTGCCATTAGAGCATGACCAAAGTCCATTTTGGACGTCCCACCTCCACTGGACAACGTCTGCAAATTCCCAGGCAAATACTTGTGTAAAAACGTCCACGCAGGCCTCGATGCTGCCGCCAACACGCCAATCCAGGAGCTACCTGGGCTTTCCGGTGCCTCTCCGGGGCCGGCTGAGCTGGTGCGAGAACTCCTCTTGGAGAAGTGTTCCTGTGTGTTCATACTTCTAAACATTATTGTGTTTTTACTTCTCCTAGATGTTATTTCGATTAAATGCTTAAATTCAGGTCCGGGAAGGGAAAACAAGTTCTATACAGCTGGTACAACTGTTTGCTTGTAGCTGGCTAAAAGTAATCTTAATCGACTCAAATAAAATCAAGTTTTGACGTTAGATCCGGTTGAACTTTTTTTTTCAATTAGAGAAGTTACAATTTCCGAAGGCCATAAACGGGTAGTTAGTCAACCTAGTGACTAAATGATAAATGTGATTTTGTGCTAAATATTAGCTACCAGAAAACGCAGCTCAGAATACTGTCCGTACTCACTGATATGTATTTAGTATTTATTTAAATCACGGAACAGAGCGTGGAGCTTAAACGGCGGGGACATGTGGCCGGTTACCTCTCCATGCAGCGAATGCATTCGTGATCCGTAATGTCCACAGCAAAAGCGGTGTTCGTATTAGCAGCAGAGGAAGGACGAGGCTTATTTTGGCAGGCATATGTGCTGGGAATGGAAGAAGAAAGACAGCTGGATCCGGAAACCTCCATACAATCCGACACAGACATCGATATGCAGGCCATTTTCGATTTGAAGTAGACGTTCCTATGTCGATAAGGCCTCTGAACGCACCCAGTCAGCTAGCTAACTATCCAGCGTTGTTTTATCCGTTGACCGAATGTTTAACTCGATTAAACTCAGCAAAACGACTAAAAGATGCGAAATCTGTTGTCCTGTTGTTTTGCAGAGTATACAGTTCCCTGATCGAGCCGTTTATTATTATTATTTTCCTTCGTCTCCCTACTTCTGTGCTAGCCGAGAAGCACCCAGCCGCGAACGAGAAGGGATTTCATCAGAAACACTAAGGGACCGCCTACAAAGTTCCATAACGGCCACGTCGTGAGGGATTGTCGTTAAATTCACGTAATGTGCGCTTGTGCGTAGAACCGGTGATCGTTACTGACTCAATACAGTCATAGAATTAAACTGTAAATTTGTAACCAAAGTGTAATCGAATTATAAAATAAAACTCATTGTAGAGCGGGGTGCACAATATGGCATGGAGTTATAGAATATTTATCAGAAACTTTGGGGGGGGGCGCAGTGCATATTTCTGATTAATTATATGTTGTTGGGGTGTTAGAAGTTTATTTTTTTAGGTAAACTAACGTTTAAACTATAGTTCGACAGGTCTGACATTTTAAAAAGTTTTTTGTCGCTTTTGTCTTTTAGTTATTTAAATGAATTGCATTATTCTCACGCAAATTCCTCTTTTCACACCTTCCGTATTGGAAGCTTTACACATTTTATGCCGACATCTTGCTTTTTCTGTGAAGCTTTATGCATTCTATGTGAAAGCTTTGAGAGAAACAACAAAGCCAACAGCAAAACTATTAACGTTCACCTGCTAAACCATCACTAGGCCAGCAGCAACCAACGTAAACTAACTTGGACCGTTATGAAATATAACTGACCTGCTAACTGACCTGCGTAGCAAAACAGTTTGCTGTTGTTTTTTTTGTTGAAGACTTGTTCAAACAAACACACGCTATATATCTATAGTAGTGAAAAATGAATGAATAAACAACGAAAAAAACAATAGAAAATGGAAGCAAAAGTACGGAAAGCGCCTAAAACAGTGAAAAATAAAGTCCATAGAGTACTTGGCATCACCACCCTTTGCCTTTAAAACTGTCTCAATTGCCCAGTCCTAGAGAAACATCCTAGAAACAGTTTAAAGTACCCTAGAGAAATGCCCAAAATCTTGTTTCTCATGTATGCCATATTTGTTTAACAATGTTATAGCCTATAAAGGTAACTAAATAATCTGTGGAGTGGAGTACAGTTCATTTGCTCAGCGATATAAACCTGTTATTAAATACGTGGCCTATTTAGCTTGTGGTAAAATGATCTATAAGGAAAGTGAAAATGAACAAAGAGGGAACATTAAAGACAAAATAAACCAAACCATAAAAAGGTTCATATTAGATGCTTACACACAAACAAATGACATTCTTTAGCTTTTCTTCATTTTAAAATATCCCTCATTTTAGGGTTTTAAATTGGATTGGATACCATTCAGGATATTCCTTTATGGCTGATCCAAAACTCTTAATTTCACACTCTGTAGATATGCACAGGCTGTTTGTAATGTCCTATTATTGACTAAATGTGGAAGTAACGGTGCATAGTTAGGTTATATTGAATTTTTAAAAATGGCATATTACAATATATTAGTAATAAAAGTTCTTCCTCTCCATCCCCAACACAGTGTAAATACTAAAGGTTAATGGTTTCATGCACAGGGGGAGTATCAGAGAGAACAGAGATAACTGACTGAACACGTGCTTAAGCTGATAAAATATTGAAACAATTTATTTTAAAACATTTGATTTGTATTTTTATGTATAAAATCTTAGCAACATTTATCATGTCTGAGGTAGCCATAGTAGAATGGAGAGCAACACAGACTGTATGGGTGTTTTTTTCCTTTTTATAAAATACAAAAAGTGCAAACAAACAGCAGGACATCTGTTTTTCCAGGTTATTTATGGTAGGCTCAAAGTCTTGTGTTTCCAACCCCGTGTAAACTGTAATCAGCTTTATGTGGGTTTGTTGATCTTAGTCATACGGCGGAGAGAACCTTTGTGTATTAATTAAGCTCTTCGTGTTTGCATGTAGGACTTGTACTGTTTATCTGAAACAACCTGGCATTTGTAAGTCTATTTGCCTGTTCTATTTTAATAAGTACTCATTTGTTTGTCCCCCTTTATTTGTATAGTCTCTCAAATTATTAACTCTATACACCGGTCCTGGTTGCCGTTCACTCATTCAGTCCCCGTTTCATCTGGGTGAGTGTCCATGTGGGACTGTGGTATCCTAGCGGTTAAGGCAGTGGACCTAATGGTCCAGACTTCAGATCCCACCTCAGTCACAGTTGGGTCCCTGAACAAGACCCTTAACCCATGATTGCTTGGACTGTAAGACTGTATTTCTTGTAAGTCACTTTGAATACGGGCGTCTGCTAAATGCCAATTTGAATCATATACCCTAAATGTGCAATTGCCTCACCTTTGCTTAATAATGAAATGTTCCTTACAGTTAATTACACCACATAATGCAAGTACACGGAACGTCCTGGGGACGCAAATAATACCCATTCAGTGGGACGGCTCCTGAACAATCAGCATCAAGGTCAAAAATTGACCTAAAGTAACCCACCATTTTAAGTTGTTCACATAAACCAGCACCCGTGTGTATTGTTATAAATTAATAAAATGCTAGGTTACACAAATATTCTTTTAGAATTCGGTTTGGGGTTACCTGAGCATGACTTTACCCGGATTAGAAAACTGGTGCGCAATGAAATCTTGCTCCTCTTGCCACCCGACTCTCAGCTCAGTAGCCATTTAGAATGTAACATTATAGAGTAACGTAAGAGTCCAGAACCTAGAAGAGTCGACCTTGGTCTATTATAAGGCCCATCATTAAGTGGGACCATCCTTTGTTTGTAATCGACAGTGTTGTCACTCATCATTACTCCTACTCAGGCAGTATTAACTGGAATAGCTATAATTAAAGCAGCAACAAACAACACACACTGAAACGCAGGCCCTTGGAAGCGTCCCCTGGCCTGATAGAATATTCAGCACTGTGGCAACATTAGAGCTGGGTGTGATCTACAAGCAATGGGATAGAGGGCTTTTCATACAAGGGAGGATCGGATGAACAAGATCTCTCACGAAAGACGAGACATTATGGAGGATTTAACCCCTCCCCCCAGTACACAGCTTCATTTTTGTTCTTTTAAAAGATTCAAGAAGGCAGATTTTAGAATTTCCCTTTCCTAGTTAAAGTTTGCACTTTTCTTATTCTTTCCTGATCAACAAGGACATAGTTAATGTGTGACAAACAGGAAGGGACAGAGCTGTATTCAAACATTAGGCAACCCATTTGCATGCTTCCACTTCCGGAGAAAAACAAACGAACCGAACGTGTGGCTTGAATGGAACTGACTTCCGGGTGTACTTTGTTAAACGATTCACTCTAAAAAAAAATATTGTAATAACAAAAAAACTTTTGTCTTAAGGTTTTTCTTCGTTTCAAAAAATAAATATCATCTGAAAATCATCATAAAAACACCTGAAACAAAAGCACAAAATGCTCAATGTGCTGCATTTTATCCAGAAGCAAAATTTCACAGCATGCACACGTGTCACATTTCAACTATCAAAATCTGACTAGGTAGATGGCCGAGACAAGTCAAAAGGGTCAAGCGGCATTGTTCGGCTCTTCGACGCTTTATCCTGCGAGGACCCTTCTGTTAGAAAACATGCATAGATCGCTTGCATGGCCCGTGTGATGACAATGTAGGACTTTAAAAAAATTCTTCACTAAATATGACAAAAGTGGTCCATAAACCAAAGTCCAAAAGACGATGCCTACTAAATGGTCCAGTGCCAAAACCATAGGCAAGCTGAAAAACAGTGGGTTTTGTATTTAATGCCTCTAATATTGACTCTAATGTCAGTATTAAACATCAAATCTGTTCTTTTCTACAGTACTTCCATGGGTAAGACAGTAAGAAACCAGTTCTCTTTCCTTGTGCAGTTTTTTTTTCTTTAGGCAAATGAATGCCTAATGTTTTAAGGAAATAATTGCTCAATAAATGAGTAAAATGCAACTTTATGTTATGTTTGGGTTTATAAAACAGGAACAGCAGCTGCTCCTCCATAGGAAAAACTATAGGGACCACAGGAATTGTGTATTATTTATGTTTTGTGGCCTTTAGTGAAGGATTTTTTTAAATTAAGGCATAAAATGTCTCCCTATATTATTATTAAGATTGGGGATAAGATTAAATTTAATTGTATTTCCTAAAAACTAAAATAAGTAGGAAAAATGGGACGGTACAGGAGCGGGAGACATTTTGAATGGGAGCGGGATGGGAGTGGGATGGGAGTGGGGGTCATTTTACCAGGAGTGGGACAGGACAGGAATTGGGATGAGACAAGATTCTTTTCTGTGGGAGTGGGATGGGACAGGAATGAAAATCCACTCCCGCGTCAGCAGGTTCAGTGTAATTCTCAAATCAGCTCAGACTCAGTGGCCTCCCTGGGTATAACACTGGTTATTTTACCCTCTGATCTGAGGGTTTTGATTTCTCTAGACAGTGTGTGTTGGGTATTTGGACATTCAGAGTTAGCTGTAGCACAGTCCTCAAGCACATTGATCATGATATATTGCTGCCCTAACTTAAAGTGATCTTTAGGAAATATTAATTGACTGCTTAAAAGAGCATTTTGAATTCCCTACAAAGGCAATTCTATACTGCTCACAAAACAATAAGGAAGTGAAATATCCCCTGCTTTCTTTTTCAGCAGCGTAATTATCTACATTCCCAAATAGTATTTTAAAAAGAATTTAGACTTTTCCATTTTTAGTCTGTTTATGGCTGCCATTTCCAGAATCAAATGATAAATGTTTTTTATTTCCAGTGATACAAAAACTTGTGTGTGTGTGTGTGTGTGTGTGTATGTGTGTGTGTGTGAAGGATGAACATTTAGGACTATATTATATGTTAATTAATAATAGTATATGTTTTCATGCACTGCATGACGTTGTATTTTAAAAAGCAAAGCCCTGGAAATGTTTAGTTGACATAATGACATTTGGCAATGTGTTTATTTAGCAAATGACTTTATGCACTATAGTAGTGCTACAGGTGTTTTAAGAAAGATATAATAATATAAAGGAAGGGTAAACACAAACTTTCCTGCTAAAGGTACATGCAGTTCATACGAGCATTGAAACGTTAAAATACATGTATTTTCTACTTTTTTATATTATCTTAATTCAATTCAATTTAGATTTATTTCTGTGATGCTTTCTACAGCAGAGCATTGTCTCAACGCAGATTTATTATATGATCTTAAAAGGCCAATCCCATATTGAGCAAGCCTAGGGCTACAGTGGAAAGGAAATACTCTCTGAATTTACAAGGAAGAAACCTTGGGAGGAACCAAGGCTCAAAAAAGGACCCGTCCTCCACGGGTGGTCCAGATGTTAATTAAACAAATACTTAAAAGTATATTAAATTAATTGTAAAACTAAGTAACTGATATAATGTAAATCAATAATAATATTTAAGTTAGTAATAAAATAAGTACAAAAATAGATTTTAAAATCCTCAGCGGTAAGTTATCAGAGGCACATCGTCTCCTAGTAACTAAATGACTGAGGGAGTTCCTGCACTCTGTTGGGACTGGGTTCTGGTGATGAAGACCAGTAGAGTGATGGGTGAGGTGGAGGAACATCTAAGTGTGTGGTGCTGGAACTGGTACCAGAACATCAGCTCAGAGAGAAAAGAAAAAGTTTAGTTACGTATGCCATGTGCAGCATGAAACTCCGGCAGCACTACTATAGCAGCATAGCTAAAGGAGAAGAACAAGAAGTTAATACTGTCAAGAGGCAAGAGCCGACCTGAGCCTTTTTTTTTACATATTTAATACAACGTACAATGTTTGTGAACCAAAAACATAAATTTCAGAAGTTATTAGTATTTGGAAAGTGACTGTACAGTGGCAAATTGGTTAGCCTCACAGCTTCAGAGTTTGGGCTTTGCATGTCCTCCCCATGTTTACGTGGGTTTCCTCCCACACACAAAGCAATGTGTTAGGTCAGTCGATGTCCTGTGTTGATAGCTCACCCCAACTCCCTGCCTTTTAATAATCGCGTACTTGGATGAAGCAGTTGAGTTTCATTTAGACTAAATGAATTAATCAAAATGCAGTTTATTTCAATTATCTGTCCTCATCCGGACAGGCCCAAAAGCATAGAGCAAAAGCATTTGCTTGTACTACCACAAACCTGAACCTGCAGTCTCAGTCAATACAACAGAACGCACTGCATTGAAGACAGCAGCAGATTTAATGCCTTATTTGTTTCTCGTTGTTTCCTCCTGTGTTCCACAATCTGCAGGATAACTTGGAGGCCTCACTGGTGGCCACACATCAGGACATGGAGTTGTGCAGGACTAAGCCGCTGGCTATGGAGAAGCTGCAGCTAAAGAAGGAGAGCTTACAGAATCAGCTTATCAACGTCCGAGGAGAACTCTCTCAGGCTTCAAATGTAAAATGTGTTTACGTTTACTTTGTGAAATATTTACAGGGTTGCTTTAAAACTACAGGCACTGTTTTCTTGCATTAGTGATATAGCTCAGACATAACCCATAAGCGACCACGTTTTGCTAGTTCAGCGACTCGGACTAAATAGTGTCGATATGCATATTTTGTACTATTGTTTTTTTCTTTTTAACATATTTTACTATTTTATTTGATAACTTTAACTACATACTTATTTGGCTAGACACTTTTAGTTTAATTCTTACATTGGGTCTTACCAAGGTTTCTTCAATATCATGTTTATGGCCATGGTTTTCCTTGCCACTGCCACCCTAGGCTTTACCAAATTGGGATTGCTCTTCGGTATGAGAAAATAATCTAAAATTGTAGAGCTGCTCCACTGTACTGCACTGTACTGTACTTAGCAATGTTATATGATGTAATGTAGTGTACTAACAGTGTTTACATTGATTTACTCAGTATTAATATTGACCTCCACATATTATTGTACTACTAATGATATCGAAAATCATATTACATATTACATATTAAAATTATATGTAGCACTTTTTATTTGCTCTGCCTGATATGTATCTGGTGAGGTAATATATGGGTTAAATAGGTGAATTACTGTAATAATACGGATAATAAGCTTATGGGACATGGATGTACAGGCTGGCTTTTATTGTCTGGTTGGATTTTATGGGGTACATACCTGCCATTTACTATCTACAGTGGGGAAAATAAGTTTTTATTTGATACACTAACGATTTTGCAAATTTTGCACAGGCTGTAATATGAGACCGAATCGAATTTTAAAAAACTAACCCATTGAGTGTGATCAATCGCTTTCCTAACTCTCCACCATGCCCGAGACCAAGAGCTGTCTTAGAACACCAGGGACAAAATTGTAGACCTGCACAAGGCTGGGATGGGCTACATGACAATAGGTAAGCAGTTTGGTGAGAAGAAACAACTGTAGGAGCAATTATTAGAAAATGGAAGAAACACAAGATGACTGTTAATCTTTCTCAGTTTGGGGCTCCATGTAAGATCTCACCTCGTGGGGTAAGAATGATTGTGAGAAAGGTCAGGAATCAGTCCAGAACTACACGGGAGGAACCCGGTCAATGACCTGAAGAGAGTTGGGACCACAGTCTCAAAGATGAGCGTTAGTAACACGCTACACCATCATCCTGCAGGACACACAAGGTCCCCCCAGCAAATGTCCAGGACCGTTTAATGTTCACCAGTGACCATCTGGATGATCCAGAGGAGGCACAGGAGAAGGTCATGTGGTCAGATGGAACCAAAATAGAGCTTTTTGGTATGAACTCAACCCAACTGTGAAGCATGGTGGTGGAAACATCATACTTTAGGGGTGGTTTTCTGCAAAGGGGACAGGACAACTGCACCATATTGAAGGGAGGATGGATGGGGTCATGTATCGCAAGTCTATGTTTATCACATACTACAGTTTCTGAGACTCCTTCTCATGAAACATTAAATAATTTACCATTTTACATGAGTACTGCAATGCTTTCGTTTTTAAGAGAGAGATTCTTTTAATTCTCACCAATCGATGCTAATTTTTAGATCTCTTTTACATATGATAAACAATCAAATTGTATTATTCGTTCTTGGCAATGATTCAACGTGGCATAAAATCCCAAGCTGAATAGTGCGATTATTTTGATATCATTATTAATTATTTATTGTAGAGGCGATGAATTAAATATCTATCTTGATCAACCAGAAGTTTGGTCAGCTTTTAAAACCGCTCATCCAGTTCCGTTTTTCGTAGTCTGCCTGCCTTTGGCTTTATGGTTGTAAAATATTAGCGGACTGACAAGTCTCTCTCTAATCTAGCTACATGGCTAATACATGCAACAGTCTGATTAACTGTAGAAAGCTTGTATAAGCCTGTACTCCCTCAACAGCTTGTTTTTTTGCCTTCACAAACTGCTTTGAATTAAAAGAAAATCTGTGAATGTAAATAAAACAGAAAGGAAATCAAGATGTAATGATTTTGGAACCTGCAAGTGAAGCACTCGTAGGCTGTCAGGAAGTGGGACCGGAATGTAGTCAAGGCAGTTATCTGACAGGTACAGGAACTGCAAGTCATTCATTTCCTGTTGGGGAATTCAGAATGGGGGGTGAATTAGCATGGCTCTGAAGTCTGTCAAATACAGTAGCTGTAATGGATTGGTGTCAATTATTTCTAATAGCTTTGGAGTTGGATGCTCTAATGTCAAGGTCAAGATGTTCATTAAAAGTCCACATTAAAACACAATCAAAAATTAGATTCGATTTTTTTGGGACTGCGATAGTTTTACGCCCACCGGTTTCTCATCAGGACCTTCCTATATAAGCATCATTCTGCTAGACACTCTGTACTAGGATTTTTGGTTCATTCCTCGTTTCATCCCTCCGTTTGCTATATTGATTATCATTGTACTTACCGTTGCTGACCTCGTTTTTCCGTTGGATTTGTCTCTACCCGGCTGTGTTTTAACCCAGGACGTTTTCTGGTTACGGTTTCATGATTAAATAACGCCTGCTACGCCGCGTTTGGGTCCACTCCCTTCTCTGCACCATGTTGCAGGTAGCCTAGGGGTTAAAGTACTGGACTGTGGACCAGATGGTGCAAGGTTCAAATCCCACCTCTGCCAAGTTGCCACAGTTGGGTCCCTGAGCGAAGTCCTTAACCCACCATTGCTTGGATTGTAAGACTGTATGAATAGTAAGTCGCTCTGGATAAGGGTGTGTGCTAAATAACATAAATGTAAATGTAGATATTTCAGCCAAGCCTTTAGGGGTACCCAGTGTCAGCCAGTCTCAATTGCAGATGAATGGGAAGAGTTGATTAAAATCTGTGTCAAATCTAACACGCCAATCAAGACAAGTCACTGTATCTGTAATGGGGATAGCCAAAAGAATAAAAACTAATCCTATCATCCTAAGGTACTAATCCTATCATAGTTTGATATCTGCAGTTATCTAATTATTCAGTCGTGTAAACTGCATACTCGGATCATATTAAGAAATTTGATAAAGAGAGCTCAGTAATCTTAATTCTCAGCACATGAATATCCTTACTCGTTAGCTGTATGTTTTTAGTATTTTTGTTTTTGTTCTAGTTGATGATGATGATCTGCTTCCTCAAGTGCGTATAAACTCATTGATTGGATTGCTGACCAAATCTGATTTCCTGCAGTTATTGCATTATTAAAGTGCATGTAATCACACGCTGTGTGTTGCCCCTTTGCACATATGCTATGAAATACCGAGCAACCAAAAGGAGCAGAAGGAGAATATTGTCAGGACTTTCCCAAACGAATCTATAGTTGGTGTGTCGTCAACATTTGTGGGTGCTGGAACTTACAAACAATTTAAATCCATAAAATCGACACATTTTTGTGGTAAGTGAGTCACTGTTTAAAGTGTATATGATTAACTTCACAGTAAAGTCTTTTTACAGTACAGTCTCGACACGCTAAAGGCATAACACGATTGATGTTTTTTTTTAAATGACTGGTTTAACAATTAGGGAACTACAAATATGCAAATTCATCTCTAAGTTTTAAACAACAATCACACAATCAGCACTTGCCTTAAAACCTTCTTTAGGCAGGCCAGAAGTCTTCAGACGGTTATTGCGAACATCGATGTGCTTCATAGTAGCTGGAAGCTTCGGCAGAGACTGGATGCTGTTGTCAGTTAAAAATAATTCCTGGAGCTGTGGGAGAGAATGGAAGGCGTCCTCATCCAGTGTGGTGATCCGATTACCTGTTAAGTCTATCCGTTTCAGCTGATCTATAAACAGATTTGTCGCAAATTACAACTCAGACTTGGATGAACACAAATCCTGCTCTATTATCGATAAGCCATGAGCTCAAACCTCGATAGTACTACGGCTTTGAGTGGCTGGACATTTGGATGGATGAATGTTTTTGTTCCTCTTTCCATATAAAGCATTAATGGGCATCTTCATCTTTATGGACCATATAGCCTAGTGTAATGCCATAATTCTTTGACAAGAATTGCAGTTTGAAAGTGGCCATTGTCAGACTTTAATTAGAATTAAATAAGTCTTGGACAAATCACACGATAGCCTTCATGATCACGTTCTTTTAGTTATCATGCAATAGAGGGAACGAACAATTACCTGGAACTCAAACACTGGGAGAAAATAAGCTTATATCTGTAATTTTAAGCTGCCAACCAAATTCACAGTGGGCAACAGGTTTGTCCAGTCCCATAAACACTGTACTGGGTTATTGGTATTCCGCATAACGTTGAGGCAGGATGATTGCTAAACAAAAGGTGTTCAAAAAAGGTGTTCAAACGCAATATCACCTGAGTGTTTTGCAGAGTGAGGTGTAAAATATGTCCATCTTACTCAAGCTGAGAAAGTCTGTGGCCTTGACTGCGGTAATCTTGTTGAAGCGGGCATAGAAGTGCAAAGTGCCCTTGGGCAGAGGGGGAATCTCAGTCAAATCAGAATCATCGCAATACACACTGCCATGGAGGCACACGCACAGCAAACATGTGGGCATACCTGCAGAGTAACAAGGCACTGTGACGGCACATTTCATACTGTGAACTACAGTCTGTGCAGACAAGTGTTGGGTCATTTCATTTTCACTTTTGTGTTTCTACAGTCTGCCCATTCTTGATATAAATTGTCCATGGTCCATCTTACCCAGGCTTGTCTCTGGACCAAAAAGTCCATGGCCCAGGAAGTCCAGGGTGGTAAGTGCTGTCGGTTTGGTGGTCTGTGGTTGAACTGTCACCATCACTGTGCCTTTAGGGACACCTTCTGGAGGCAGGTGAGTAATGGCTAGAAGAAGAGCCACAGTCTCAACCTCAGTCTGTAATGGAAAGAAGCTTTTCATTCAGTCATGTTTAAAATGTTTATATATATATATATATATATATATATATATATATATATAAATA